>CBVK0105301896.1:0-17885 GCA_900067695.1 Picea abies | reverse complement strand
TTCAGGGCCTACATGTACTTCCTTCTTCAATTCACTTTGTAATCTTCAAAAAATCATTTCTCCTTAACCATGAGGATCCACGTGACGTGCCACATACAACTGGAAAAAAGCCCAAATAACAAGTAAAGTTATTGATTAGAGGATATAAAGTGGCTTGTATATTTTTGAAAGAAAACTTAGAACAAAATCTAAATAACTCCATTGATTAATGTGCACAAGAGATAAAATTGTAGCAGATCAATTTATATATAGTCCCTTCAACCTAAAAGGTAGGGACTAATAATTGTGAAAACATAATGCAATTGTGTACATGTGAATAGCACTAATGCTTTGCATTTTGATATTAATGGATAGAAATTGATTTAACATGTCTATGTTGTAGTGATCAAAGGGAAACATCCCTTGATTAATTTCTTTTGGTGTGAAGCAAGTTATGGAATTAACTTTATGTAAGTGATCAAAGGAAAACTTCCCTTGATTAATTTATTTTGATGCGAAGCAAGTTATGATTAATTTCTTTTGGTGCAAAGCAAGTTATGGAATTAAATTTATGTACTTTAACATCAAAGATTACCTAGCTAATGTATAATATATTGGCACTTTTACTTTCAAGAAAAAATAGAAAGAGGAAATGAGAAAGAGGAGTACCAAATTATAGAAATATTAGAATATGCAATGAGAAATGAAAGGACGAAATGAGAAAGAGAAGTAATAAATATAAATAAAATATAATAAGTGTTGCTTGCATCTTAGTTCTTAACTTAAAATATATATATAATTATAAAATATCTATTTTAGAAAATAAAATAAATTAATTATTAAAGCAAGGATGCGGGGAGATCAAAACTACAACCTTTTTTCACTGCCAATCCAAAGTAAGGATGCGGAGAAAAAATGTCCAAGAGATCACTCTAGAAGATGGAAGAAAGGCAGAATAACTTCAAGGAATTAAATCAGAAACTAAGAATTATTTTGAATCATAATATACTGAGTAGGATGGAGCATATCTAGAGGTAACAATAGGCACTCCCAGCAATATCACCACCCTCCTAACCCCTAAAGAGAACATATAAATACAAAAGATGATATATGAACTTGAGTCTTCAATGCAATTTGGAGCCTTGAACTGGATAAGGCACTAGGACCAGATGGATTTACCATACACTTTTACAGAGCCTATTGGAACTTAATTCAACAAAATTTGAAACATATGTTGTAATACATTCAAAAATCCTTCAGACTAGGAGGCAGTGCCAATTCTTCCTTCCTGGCCCTTATCCCAGAGGAAGCAAATATGTCTTCCTCCTCTAGATTCCATTGTTCTGTAATGCTTGTTATAAAATCATGACGAAGATTATGGGAAAAAGGTTAAGGAAGGTACTCCTAAAACTCATCTAATAGAATCAAGGGGGTTTCGTTAAAAAAAGACAAATTGTAGACAGCATCATCATGGTTCAAGTGGCCATTCATTTCAGCAAAGCCAACAAGGAATGAGGCATGGAAAATTCCTTCGATGGGGTAAGACATTCTTTTCTTTTTGATGTCATGCATAAATTTGTTCTTTACCTTTATGTAATTAGGTGGATTGTAGCTTGCATAAGTACACCATGGATAGCTCCATTGGTTAATGGAATACTTGAAGCATTTTTTCAAATAAGCAGGGGGCTAAGGAAAGGTTGTCCTCTCTCCCCCTTACTCTACATCCTAATGGAACAATCCCTCAGCAGAAAATTGGAGCATAAAAGGTCAATTGGAAATATTCTAGGAATAAAAATTGTAAGAGGGGTAAATAATATTAATCACTCTCAATTTGTTGATGACACCATTTTTCTAGGAGGTGCATTCACCATTATTGTATCCCAATTCAAGAAAGTCTTGGGCACTTTCATATGTGCTTCAGGAGGGAAAATAAACAAGCAAAAAATTCAAATATTTGGGTGGAATGAAAGCAATTAGCTTATCCAAAACATTTATTGGATTTTGTAGTTCCCCTATATGGAGAAATGGTCCAAGCTCGCTCAAGTATTTAGGTATGTCACTTTGTCTTATCAACCCCTCAACTCAGTCCTAGCAAAGCATCTTGGACAAAATTAAAAATAAATTCCATCGGTGGGGATCACAATGGCTAAAGCCATTTGGATGCATCATCCTAATTTAACTAGTTCTCACTTCTCTCCCAGTTTTTCAATGCTCAATAATGCTAGCACCTATTGGGATTATGAAAAAGATAGTGCAAGAAATTGGGAAGTTTTTGTGGTAGGGAAGGAAGTCTAACACATAAAAAACAAAAAACAAAAACATCTTGTAAGTTGGTCAGTGGTTAGAGCTCCTAAACATAGAGGAGGAATGAAAATTAGAGACCTTGTGCTTTTAAATATTGTGCTAGGAGGGAACTATTTTGGAGGTTGATCATGGGAAGGGTGGATTGGTGGAAAAAAATCCTATGGAAGAAGTACTTAAATGGGGTTAGGAAGGCATGTATAGAAGGGGAACATGAAAACCATATAGAATATCATATTTAGAGGCTCATTAAATCATCAATTCCATTAATTCATTCAAGGCTCACATGGGTACCTAGGTGATAAGCCAAACAATTGCAACAACAATGTTGAACTTCCTTATCTACCTACTTTAGATTGTCAACCTGGGGTTCATACAAACTTAAGTATTGTGCACTATATGTGGAAAATTCATTCTTTCACCCATCTAAGAAGGAGACATGTTCATCCTAGGACTACAAGGGTTACTTTAGCAAAGGAAAGGATTGATAAGCATTTCAAAAATACTTGAAGGAAATCTACAATTCAATTGAAAGAAAGCTTCAATTTAACTGGAAGAATATTGCAAAATAGAATTGAAAAAACCATGTGGACCAAGGGACCAATCTTGCTTATCTTGATAGCAAGTAAAGCTAGAATGAAAGGCTACAAATCCAAGTGAGCCAAGTTTAGGTTGTTCATCCAAAGTACAAAAATAAACTTATTGAAAACATAATTGAATATTTCTAAGTTAATCTATTGAAAACAAAGTAAACCCTAGATCAAATTAACCTATTGCAATGTTGGATTAAGGCATGATAAAAAAAAATTGATCCCTCTTGAAGTAACCTACTATAAATATGAATATATACAAGGTTAATAGAGCCTCCTTAACAATGATAAAATATATTGAAACTACTTGAAATACCATGTTGGAATCTTGTACATGAAACAAAGACTAAATGCATAAATTCATGCATAACATGAAATGTAAGAAAGATGAGATAAATATAACTGAAAGGAAAGGAAAACAATAGAAATACAAATGTTCCTTGTTCAACTTTGAGTGGGCCCTACTCAAATCTTCTATGGGGAACCTAAAGGAATACCAAAGACAATAAATCTAGAAGTACACAATATGCATTGGTATACTCGTTCATAAGAACAATATATCTCAAAGGAGTTTGAATTATTTAGCTCTATGAGAGTTCCTAATGCTCAATAAGAAAATGACTAAGTCCTTATGGCTAGCCCCTAGCTCTTACTTATACTAAAATAGTACATCAATCAACCCTTCAATCAATACTTGATTGAAGGGCTTGTGTCTATAGGATCCTTATAATCAAGAACCTATGCTATAGGGATCAAATCCCTTCCTAGAATGCCTTCTCTTAGTCAGCAATTCAAATTGGATCATGCTAGATTTGGTGCCTTGAATGATTGAAGTCTTGGAAAGCCTTTTGGAGGTGGATTGGGGGACACAATCCCCCTTTCTTCTCATGCAATGTTGAAGTAGAACCCACTCTTGATTCTACTTGCTTGGAGCATGGGTTAGTGTAACTTTAGACATTCATAAAATCAAAAAAATGAGAGGTAAAATAGGACACAACACATACTCAATCATTCAACTTGTTTCATAATCAATCAATTACGCAAAACCCTCATAATTATATTAATCATGATCAAGAGAGGCTTATAGAGTACAAATATGGTCAAAATGTCTCAAAAGTGGAATTTTTTATACTATAATTGAGAGGCCCATTATCACTCCATAGTTTAGACATTTGCACAGCCTTGTGCAAAAAAAATGGTGATGTAGTTGTTGTTGTTATCCTCTTTTGTGGACCTACTTTTGTCGATATTTGCAAATCTGCCTCAAATCACATGCCAAGTATTGGGTTATGGCACCCTTACCATAGTATCCAACATCCTTCTCTACTTCCTTCCACTCTTCGCTTTCTTTATCCTCATATAGTATTATCGGTGGTGAAGGGTGTAGAAGAAGAGGTAATTTCAATCTCAACCCAGTCCATTTTAACTTAAGCTTTCTTAGTGAATCCTTGCATAGTTGGGCCCTAAACAAGGCAGCTTGCAAGTTACTAGGTGAGTGAGGCTCAGCCCTCTCGAGACCATGTGGAAATAATTGCCATACTTTTTGGCATGCCTAAATTGTATCTTATCCTAAAAGTATAATGGTGCCCTCAAAGTGGGCAATTTCCCTTCTTTGCTTCTCCTCTAAGACAGGAGCAAGCTCTAAATCAAATGTGAGGGTTTGATGGTTAGTAATGAGATCTTATGGTTTGGTAATATCAATTTTAATACACAGGGGGTTGTTTAGTTCTTCCTCTATAGCTCAATTTCCCTCAATTCCTCATGGTAGACCCAAGAAGACAGAGCTCTCAACTTGACTTCCCCTACATAGGGATTTGGTTTAAATTTGTAAGGGTGTGACAAGACAAGGTTGTGCGAGTAGAATTCACACAATTGTGCTCTTTATTCCTCACTTCCCTCTTGGCATGCATCAATAAATTCTTTGGGGTTTTCTAATATGAAGGGACCCAGCTATATCAGTCTATACATATGAAATGTATACCATTTTTATTTAAGGAAGAGACTGTAAACGTTTTTTGGTTGTCTGAAATTCATCATTTCTTTTACTATCTAGGCCATCTTATAGATGGATGCCTCAATTGCCTCCACTCTCTTAGTCTGGCCAACCAATTATTTTCTAGTTTTGGCCAGATCCTCCTTCAAGGCCTTGTTTCTACCTCAAGCTATCTCTTGTTGTCGATTCCCTCCATTATCATGATTTGGAATTTTTCCTACAAGTTATGAAGTTGTTAATACAAATAATTTGCACTTCTTTGTACTTACTCTTTCTTAATAATCTTGGTCTCTTCTAGGCTCTTCCATTTGAGGGCTTTAGCCCTTGTTGCCTCTAGCTCATTCAAGGTGAGTTTCATCATAGTATATGTAGGTGGTGGTGTTGCCTTCTCCTCCTCTTGTGCCCTTGATGGGATCCTAGTAGGGCTAGGAGTGTCCTCCAATAACATTGTGGTGGAGGATATAGATGTGATCATATTAGGGGTTGTTTGAGATTTGGTTCTTTCCCTCCTAAATGAATGTCCACTTTTCCCTAAAGTTGGGTTCTTTTCTTTGATTTTCAAAGGGATGATTTCTAGTGTCCCCAAGTTGATTAAGATGGTAGTTATTTATTTGGTTGCATCTTCCACCTTCATCTTTTTCTGAGCTTGTTTTATTTTGGAGGCCTCTTCCTTCCTACCTTTCTTTTCCCCCCTTACATCTCTTTATGGACTAGGTTCCTAGACAAATTGCTAGGAAGCTAGGAATTTATGTCTATCCATTGTCATAAATTATTCCCAAAGTACTCTGACAACTTATCTTTCTAGAGCATCACATACTAGAAAATTGATGAAGCCATGGTGGGTCAAGGCCTCGTCTTTACCTTTCTTAACCTTTGAACTCGTTTCTCTTAAATATTGTAGTAGTAAATAAGCAATGCCCAAATTTTCCTTAGGTCTTTGATGAAACAAATTCATGAGTTAATGCAAGAACCTAAAATGGTATGTCTTTAGCATACTCAACCTTCCTTCACAAGTGATGTACTTTAATAGGTGGTATGCTACTTCATCCCATGGGTCTAGAATACTCTCTCTTTTAACCCCATTCTTGGTTTCCTCGACTTCTTCGTAACTTAGGAAAAATAGTTTCTTAGCATCAATTGTAGGTTGGCTTTCTTTATCCCAAAATAAAACATGGGAAGTCCTAAAACTCTGCTTAGGATGGCTTCATTCACCTACATTTTCAATCCTCTCACTACTATGATGTACTCTTGACCTATGATTATCCGGATTTATAAATGGAATGAAATGAAATACAGAGTTATAACAAAAACATAGAGATATAGTGAAACTTGACTTCTATTAATAAATGAAATGTGTTGAATTGTAAAAATGTAGAATGAAACAAACTTGCTTGAATGGTGGTATCTTATCTCTAAGAATAGATGTAACGGTTAAGTGCATTCTCCAGTGTGCATTACAATGAGGTGGAAAGGCATTTTTATCGTAAAGAAGCAACGAGGAAACCCTAGACATCCAAAAACCTAACTCTGGGAGATGAAAAACCAAAAGGCTTGTGGGCCTCGATGGGGTTAGTTGGTATTCCAACTTCTTGGGGTCATAACTTTCACATACAATATTCGTTCGGCATGCTTGATAGCCCATTAGAAAGGTCTATCCGAGAAGTACACATCGACGTGTCATTAAGATTCTTTTATACCCAACTTGGTGCACAATGCATGGAAGACATTTGTGAACTTTGGCACTGTTTAGTCCCTTTCTTGTCGCAGCGTGGTCCACTTTGTATATTGGTCATTGTAGCTTCCAACGGGGTAATATTGTTCCTTAATAGCATCCCTGAGAGAACCCCAAGTGGATATGACTACAAACAATGTGGATTCATTTGTGGCCTTTTTCTCATAGTAAGTATCCCACCAATCCTTGACATGGGGGACAGCCTTAAGGTGCACAAAGATGACCTTTTCTCTATCAGAAAAATAATGGGCAGAAAAATACCCTTTAAGCAAATTCAACCATTTATCTAGGTAATCTGCATCTATCTGACCTTTGAATACAAGGAATCAAAACTAACTTTTACCTTGAAGGGGGAAGCACCTCCAAAGTGATCGCTTGACGAAAATGCATCGATTGTTGGCAGTCGTCAAAGGATCTGGGAAAAATTATCCATCATCTTGTTCCTTTGTCATGTGAGGGATTCCTTGAGAAATAGTTTAAAATGATCTCATGCTCCATCGTCTCTCTTTTCTCTCGTCATGGGAGGTCATCGAGGTTGGAAAGGGTGGTCCTGCAAATGCTCAAATAGTTCAAGTCCCAACTCCTTATACCCTGACCTTACTGGGGACATGCATAGAGAAACAAATGAAGAACAGACTGCTCTAATACCACTAATCTAGATTTATAAATGGATCGAAATGAATCTTGATTTGTAACAAAAACACAGAGATACAATGAAACTTGACTTCTATTAATAAATGAAATGTGTTGAACTGTAAAAATGCAGAATGAAACAAACTCACTCGAATGGTGGTAGCTTATCTTTAGGAAGAGATGTGACGGCTACGTCCATCTGCCAGAGCATATTACAATGAGACCGAATGGCCTTTTTATCATAAAGAAGCAATGAGGAAACCCCAAACATCCAAAAACATAACCTTAGGAGATGAAACGCCAAAAGGCTTGTGGGCCCCGAAGGGGTTAGTTGGTATGCCAACTTTTGCGGGGTAGTAAATTTTTCATACGATCTTTGTTTGGTGCATTTGATAGCCCATTGGAAAGGTGTAGCCAAGAAGTAAACATTTTGGTTGGCCCAGATTATGCATTTGAAGAAGATAATGGGCACTTTTGTGCCCATAAAACATTTTCTAGGGCCTCAAAATGGCCCTGGAAGTTCAAGACCAAAAAAGTGTAGAAAAACTGTCAAAATGGAAAATTGTGATTTGAACCAGTGGAATAGATGGGTGGCCACTAATATCCACCTGAATCAATGATATTCTAAAAATTATGTGCAAATTCAGGAGCTATCGTATCATTGTATCCCTGTAGTTTATCAAAATAAATTAGGCAATTGAATTGTTGGAAGACCTCAACCACCTCAGGTACAGCCTAGAGGTATTTGTAGGCTCCCTCATGTTGAAGCCTCCCCCCATAGTTCACTTAGAATGTTTACTCTGTGTAGCCTAAAGGTTATGTGCAAGGGTAGTTCTACTAACTCAAAAGACTATAGAATACAAAGTAGAGACATTTTGGGTTCCCTGGGTTCCTGATGTGGAGGAAAACAAATCAAAGTGAGAGGTACATGATGGTTTCATAGGAGCTGAGGATAGATGAACAATACACACAGGCTGTAGTTGAGATTGTAGCTATTGGAATAGAGGAATTTGGAGTTTGAAGGGTATCAACCCATGCTAAAAATATATGCCCTTAGAGTGCTAAGATGGTATTTCATGGAGAAAGGGTGTTTTATTTAGATTGAAAACTCAAAATGAATGCATAAATATAAGGTAGGTAAGGTTTGAGGACATGAAAAATTTTGTATGCCCTAGCCTAAGCCTACAACTTCTCAACTATCTTTGAGTAAGTAGGAGATATCTTGTTTAAATGGTGAATGGTGGTCTAAGGAGAGCAAGTTCCCCTTTCAACCCATTCTAGCACCTTTGAGGACAAGAATGTGGAATAAATTGGTGTATGTAACTCTATAAGTGAAGCAAATAGCTAGGGTGATAGCATGTAGCAATATTCAATGAAAAAAATGATGTATCAATAGATAATTGGATGATTTAGGAGGGTTCTAGAGTCTAGAAACTCACAATCATGTGAAGAAAAGTCTTGGACATACACCATAAAATTCTTGGACACACACAATCTTGTAAAGAAAATTGAGGGAAACTGTGAGAATTTTCACAATGATTGGAGGGTATCAAAGGAAAGAAATTTTATTGAGTTTTCTCTATAACTAACCTTTGATATAGTTCCTATAGCTAATGTCAACCTTGGAGAAGGTGTGCTTTGATCTCTAAGCTTGAAATCAATGCTTATAGCTTCCCTTATACCAATTCTCCTTCTGCATACTCATTTTGGATTGCTTATTGGTATGTGTTGGCATGTTGGTGTTCTTTTGCATGCAACAAATTGTGGTTATGATTTGTTTTAGGCAATGGAGGTTTTTTTTACTTCAGTTCAAAATTTGGTGCATTTCTAATGTTACTTTTCCCACAATTTCCACCTTTTTTTATTATGAGTTTTCTCAATGGCATTTTTGTCATCTATTTTCAAGTTCAACCACATCGCCCCCACCCCACCCCCACCTGTAAAATCAAGGCCCACCTCACTGAGGGATTAGGTGAATTTTGGTGACCATGATAATATTTTGGGTTTGCAATTTGATTAATTGAATGAAATGAATTGAAGAGAGAGTGAGTGAAGTACCTTTATTAGCTTACTTCATAGCTTGCATGGATGCTTGTGATGTTGTAGATGAATCATTCAATGGTTCTATAATCTTTTCTATGCATGATTTGATGAATGTTGGATGTTGGAGAAAACAATGAGCTTCTTTGCCTCCTATAGCCTCATGTAGGTCTGCAGGGGATCTTGAAGGAGCTTGAATAGGTTGAAAAAGTTGAGTTGTTAGCTAAATAAGTGGTTGAATATGTATAAGATGGTGCTTTGAGTCCTCATGTACCTTTGAAATTCCAAAAATTTAAATTGTGAACTCGAGGGATGTCTCTTGTAGCTTCCTGTAGCAAGTTCCCTTGTTATAGTTTCCTATAGCTATTATCATGAGCCTTCATGTAGCTTCCTGTAGTAGTGCATTTATGTTTCTCTTGTAGCTACATGCAGAGTCTTAAATTTTTAGTGTTTCTAGTGCATAGGAATGGATGGTGATGGTTGGTAATGATGGAGAATCTATGAAATGGATGGGTGAATAATATGTAGTGGTTGGATTATCAAGATGGAGTGTTATGCATGAGGTTTGAAGGTTGCATGGATTCTAAGGTTTTTGCATGAATGATAGGTTTGATGGGTAAGATGATGGAAAGAAGTGTCAAAAGTATGAATGGAGGTGTTAAAGTGTTTGTGCATCAGACTTTGGTATGATCATTAAACTTGTTGCTTTGTTATGTCTTTGAATCATGCAAATCTTGAAAATGTCTTCAATGCAATGTAAACCTTGCAATTATGTAGGTTGCATTATGAATCTAAGTTGGGTGTCTTGGGCTACATGATTGATTTCCTTGGTACTTTCTTGGTTGAAGTTGTGTTTGTGATGTCCCACCATCCAGGTAGATTTTTGTGACTTGTTTGATTGTGCTTGCACATGTTGCTCCTTGATGCAAACTTTTTTTTAGCAAGTACATACTTTGCATAGTTGGTTTACAATACATGTAGTGGCCCAAAATGCACCTAGTCTTGTTGGAGAGCATAGTATGTATATTTTGATGTTGCAGACTACTTTGGAAGGTGTCTAGAACTTATTTGATGAATTTTGTTGCTTGGATGATGTTGGCATTGTGGCTATGCTTGGATGTTGTTGGAATTTTGTTGCTTGGATGATGTTGGCATTGTGGCTATGCTTGGATGTTGTTGACATTGTGGCTGTATTGATTGTGGAATAGGGAAAAAGTACAATTGCTCTATTTTTGTTGAGCCAAATCTTTCCTATATATATCTACATATGTTGTATGTTGTTTTGGGGGATGTCTAGTTAGTTTTTGAGGCATTGTATGACCTATCATTTTGTTCAAAATGTATTGTTGTGACAACATTGATATTGATGCCTTGAAACATAAGGTAAGGTATTGTTTTTGCAACCTATAATAGTAGCAGATTTTGCACAATAGTACCTATAGAAAAAAAAAATTGTAATCGTAATAGTTAGTAGTTTGTAAGATATTGAGTGATGATGAAAAATGGTAGTGGA
This sequence comes from Picea abies, assembly GCA_900067695.1. Lineage (NCBI taxonomy): Eukaryota > Viridiplantae > Streptophyta > Pinopsida > Pinales > Pinaceae > Picea > Picea abies. Next base: position 7,104 of record CBVK0105301896.1, on the reverse strand, counting down.
ACTTGTAAATGGTATTGGGAACTGAATGTATGATGTATTTTTTTTGTTGTATGGTGCATGGTCAAGAATGAATATGAGGAATTGGAGAATGTGTGAAAAAGAGGCTAGGAAATGGGGAATTAAGATAGTGATAATGTTGATGATGTCGGTACTTGCAAATTGGTTTTGTAAGAGCATGTGTATGTTTATTTCTTGTGTTTCTCTTGTGGTAGATGTGTTGATCCTTTCTCTTTTTGTTGCAAGTGTCATAGAATGCTCAATTTGGTTGTTGCTCATTTATATCATAAGACACTTGATGAAAAAGTATTAGGTTTTTTTTGTTTTCTCTTATTTTTTTTCTTTTTTTCTTTTGTCAGAGCATTGGTGCCATATCAAGTTTTAATTGGTGCTCTACCCCATCAAGAATGTTAGGGTTTTCATGAGGGGAAACCTTTTATTATGGACCTAGGGTTTCCTCCATGGAGGTTTTTCGCCAAATGTATGTCCCAAGTGCCTCGGTGAGGTTTTCATTTGGGTATTTTATTGTTTTTTTTTTCTTTTTTATAAGATCCCATTATCATCGTTATGTGTTGAGAGTATTGCTTCTCTCAACCACATACAACTACTTTTGTTTATTGTGGGTGTGAATTCTTCTTTGGACATAGATTTATTGTATATTTTGAGCCTATAACCATTAACTAGGAGGGGCATGCTCTCCTCATCTATTGTCATGATTTTTACTAAGCCATTATCATAGCACATTTCAATCTTGTAAGGGCCTAGCCATCTAGTTATTAACTTCCCATTGAAATCCTTGAAGATTAACTCATAGATCAGGAGTTCCCAATCCCCTTCCTTGAAACTTCTAGACCTAATTATCTCATAATGCCATATTTTCCTCGATAGTTGAACCACCTTCACGTGGAACACGTCTTTTTGTTTGTACTCATATGAGGCATTCAACCACTACAATATTTCTCCTTGGGTGGATGAGAGGTATAGGTTTAGGCTAGAAGTTGTCCCGGGTGTGGAAATTTCAACTTCTATTGGGAACATAACTTTCTTTCCATAGACCAACTCATGGGGGGTGAATCATATGGTGGTCTTCCAAGTGGTGTCATATGACAATAAAACTTAAATAGGTCTATTTTCCCAATCCTTTTTATGCATGTCGACTGTCTTGGTGAGGATGTTCTCCAACTCTATGTCGGTGACCTCTACTTGTCCATTTGATTAAGGGTGGTATGTAGCAGATTTCTTGTGGTGTCTCTTGTTCAACTACATGTTATTTTTAATGAGACTTTAAGGTGAACTATGGTCCTTAGTCTGTGACTATTTCTCTTAGGATACCAAACATTGAGAAGGTGTTTTCATGCAAGAATTGAGCTACCGTTTCTTCTATTGCAATTTGTGTTACTTTAACTTCAACCCATTTTGTCAAGTAAACAATGCACACCAAGATGTGCTTCTTTTGGTTTGAAGGAGGGTCAATGGGCCCTACAAATTCCAAGCCCCACTTGTCAAAAGGTTCTAATGAAACCTATGGCTTCAATGGCATTTAATCTCTTTCGGTATTTTTTTCCCATCCTTTGGCATTCATGATAGTGAGAGACATAGAGTTGAACATCTTTATGGAGGGTAAGCCAATAGTAGCTAGTTTGCAAGATTTTGTAAGATGTCCTATTTGTTGCATAGTGACCTCCATGTGGCTCATCATGACATGCTTAGAGGATGTCATGGATTTCATTATATCTCACACATCTTCTCAATATCTAATTAGGCCCAAGCTCAAACAAGCATCCCTTAATCCAAGTGTAGGTGGCACTTTTCTCGATGATTTTGTTTTGTTCTCTCTAGGATAAATGTTGAGGAAACCTCCTTATTTCTAAATGTGTCAGCAAACCAAGGGGTTTCAACTGATATTGCAAAGAGATGCTAATCTAGAAAGTTATCATCTACCACCTCATCATTTGCAGTATTGGTTAGCCTTGATAAAAAAAAATCTACAACAAAATTATATTTACTAGGCTTGTCAAGTATGGTGAGATCAAATTCTCGCAACAATAAAATCCATCTAATAATTATACCATTAATGTCAAAAAAAATTATCAAACACCTAATGGTAGGATGATTTGTATGCACAAAGACTAGATACCCAGAGACATATTGTCTAAACTTGTTAATGGCATATTGTCTAGATACAAGTAATTCTTTCTTTGTGACTACATAATTTAGCTCCGCACCAAATAATTTTTTGTTGATTAAATAAATTGCAAAATGAATTTGGTCTTCTTCTTGGCCTAAAATCACCCCTGTGGCCTTATTAGATGCATCAATATGAATGTGGAAAGGGATGTCCTACTTAGGGCCTTACAAAACAGGGGTTGTTGTGATTTTTTCCTTGATAAATTCAAATGCTTTTTGGCATTCTGTTTCCTTGAAGAATTCACTATCCTTGGACAACAAAGTGAACAAAGGTCAGGCTAGTTTGTTGAAGTCCTTTATTAACCTCTTTTCATATCAATCATGTCTAAGGAAACTCTTTTTCTTTTGGGTTTTAGGAAGCTAATTAATGATGTTCACTTTTCTTTGGTCCACTTCAATCCCCTTAAGGAGATATGGGTGACACAAGACAACCCCCTCACTCATAGGGATGTTCCATTTAGCATGGTTGAGAGGTTCATTTCTTCACACCTCTTGAGTATTTTTTCAAGGTTAGTCAAGGCTTCCTAAAAGGAATTTCTATAAGGTGTGAAGTCATCCATATAGATTTCTACAATGTCATGGATAAGGTATGAAAGTATGCTCAATACAGTTCTTTGGAAGGTTGCACGAGCATTGCAAAGGTCAAGGGGAAGGACCTTGTAGGAAAACATCTTCCAAGTGAAAGTGAACATGGTCTTATCTTAGTCCTTGGGGCTGATTTGAATTTGATTGCATTGCAAAGGTCAAGGGGAAGGACCTTGTAGGAAAACATCTTCCAAGTGAAAGTGAACATGGTCTTATCTTAGTCCTTGGGGCTGATTTGAATTTGATTGTACCCACTAAACCCATCTAAGAATGAGAAGTACTTTTTTCCTACTAGGACATCTAGTACTTGGTCAATCAAAGGTGAGGGGAAATAGTCTTTCCTAGTGGCTTTGTTTAATTATCTATAATATCCACTATCCTTTTCCCATTCTTCTTAGGCACAATAACCAAGGGTGAGACCCATTCACTATTAGAAATAGGATAAATGAATCATGTATCCAAGAGATTTTGCAGTTCTTCTTTGAAAATGTCCTTTAGAGAAAGGTTCAATCTCCTTTGAGGTTTCCTAATGGGTATATAATCATATTTGATGTAGATATGATGAGTACATGTATGGATGAATTCCTTTTGTGTCCATGTAATCCCATGCAAAAGATGCAATATGATTCCTAAAGATAGCTAACAATTTCTACTCTTGTTCATCCATCAAACTACTGTTAACTTTTAGAGTTTTTGAAGGGGAAATTTCCACTATTTTGATTGTTATTTTGTCAATATTAGCAGTAACTAAATCTTCCCATAAATCCTCTTTCAAATCACCAAAAGTTCCAAATTTTTGTGGTTGTTCTTGTTCATCAAAACCATCAACTTGTATAGTAGAAGGGTACATATTTTGTATATAATTGGAGATAAAAGTGTCCTCGTCAGATTTTTTCTTGGTTAGGGATATCTCAATGGTTAGGAGAGGATAAACAGAGGTCTAGAGTATTTCTTCTTATTCTTCTTCTTCTTCTTCTTGTCTTACTGACATAACAATTTCCTCTTCAATTAGGGGCTTAGTAGGGGGGTATAGAACAAGCTATTTTTTAGATTTGCCACTGGTAATGGTCACATTTCCTACACTAAAACTCATATATGCATCTATTGTATCCAACCATGGTATTCCTAGGATGAATGGGTATCCATTCAGTTTACACTTGGTCTAGAGAACTATTAAGTCAATTAGATACTCCTAGGAATCGATAAATACCATTACATCATCCATTACTCCCTTGGGATTCACAATTGATATGTCAACTAATTAGAGTGCAGTAGGTCTATGTCTTAGCAATCCTTCAAGGTCTAATCTAAGCATAGTATCCTTTTTCATGACATTGACTGCTTCCACTAATTCTATCAAATTGTTTTGGATGAGACTTTTGTTGATGTAGACATCTACTACAGGATTTCATGGATCCAAGCACTTGGGGATAAACACTCACCTAACATAAGGTATGTTAGTTGGACTATTACATTGACTGTAGGAGATTCCTTTTTCGTCCTTCCAGGTTTCTTAAGGAAATCATCTTTAATGAACTTGTTATAGATAGGAACATTCTTAATGGCTTGGAGGAGAGGAATTTTGACACATAGATTCTTGAGTTCTCTTAACAAGTCATTTTCTGCAAATGTGTAGGTCTTCTTGGTGTCTAAAATTTCAGGATATGGTGGAACTTGCTGAGAGATAGTTTGTTCTTATGATGAGGTATCCTCTCTTTCAAAACTTATGTCTTCTATAGGTTTGGCAGTGAGAGGAGGGCCTTTCAATACCTTCCCTAATCTGAGATTGATCTCTTGAAGATTCATAGAGTAAGATTGATATGTTATATCATTGTTATACAAAGGTTGGAATTGCCTAATGTTTGTATTAGGAGCTAGTTGGGTAGGCATCTGTGGGTTTTTTGGTGGTTGTGGCACAACACTTGTGGAACCATTGCTTTATTGAGGTGAAGGTGGAAGTAATGGAAGTATTAGTCCATTAAAGGCTTTGCAATGAAGGTTGGGATTGAAATGGTTGATAGGAGGGATTGAAAGGTTGGTTCAAATATTGCCACTGGTTTTGCATGGGCCAAGTAGTTGGATTAGGGGGATACCAAGGTTGATAATGAATTTGTGAGTTATATCGACCAAAATATTGAGGATGATTGTAGGGCATAGTAGCTTGAAATGGCCTAGGCACCCCTTATCTCCTTTTGTTGATGAAGCATAATGGTTTCAAATTCTCTTCAACCCCTTGATAAGTAGATTTTAGACATGGAAAACAAGGATTCTTGTTAGTTCAACGTGGGTTTTCAAAAATTGCACAAACTTCTATATTATTGAGTGGGCATTCCTTTCTAGGGTGCTTCTTTGTGCATTTAGGACAAAAAATGGCTAGAGCCCTCACTGCCTCTTCTTGTATCTTATTGATCTATAATGTGCCCATTTGCATGTCAAGTAAGTGAAAAATATCAATTTTCATATCCTTTAATAATCATCCCATTTCATTCTTATTAAGAGTTGTAGGGTTATCCAACTATGTTAACATACTCTTACCATTCCTATTCTTTTTCATTGTGGATCTAGAGTAATTCTTGAGTATTTGCTTGATGTCATCATACTCTAGCTAGAAGATGTCTCCATTTGCAAGGAGATTCAAGGTCTCCATAAATTCATGTATTATCCCTCTAAGTAAGACAAGTTTCAATGAGTTGTCATCAACTTGGAACTTTTCTTCGTAGTCTTCCAAAGATTCATTCTCTCCTTGGATCATCCTAAATATGTAATCTTATGTGTCCCTAGCTTTGCAATAATCTATACTTTCCAATGAAGGTTTTTCTCATTTGGTCCTAGCTACTGATGTTGTTCCCTTCTAGGCTCATGAATCATCTTGAGGTTGATTCCTTCAGTGTGGAGGGAAAGAGATTGATCTTTTGATCATCTAAGGTATAGTCATAAGTCCTGTAAACAACTACAAACTCAAATAGAAAAGTATTAGGGTCTTTTGTAATCATGCCATGAAAGTGAGGATAAGCAGAAGGATTAACTCAAAGACTTCATAATGCTTTCCATCATCATCCATTGTGTGGTGATATGGGGATCTTCTTTCTAATGATAGATTTGCAAAATTTCTTGCTTCCTCCTCTAAAAAGTCCACAAAAATTTTTGTATTGTCTTCAATGGTTCCCTCAAAATCAACATGCTACTATTCTTGATTGTTTGGATTTGTTTCAATAGTGGGGGATTTTGGTAATAATTTTCCAGACTTATCCTTAGATCAAGGCATGCATTCTAAGGATTCTCAGAAGCAAAAAAAAAATGTTGAAATACAGGAAATCTAGTTAAGTGTTTTTCTTTCTTTTCTTGATAAAATGATGAAATGCAAGAAATCTAAATCTGTTTTTTTTTTTCTTTTTTACAATGAAATGATAAAATGTATGTATATTTTAGCACCACCCGGACAATGGCACCAAAATGTAAGTGATGAGCCAAAGAATTGCCACAACACTGTTGAACTTCCTCAGCTACCTACTTTAGATTGTCAACCCAGGGTTCGTATAAACTTAAGAGGTATTGTGTATTATATATGCAAACTTCATACATGCACCCATCTAATGAGGATGAGACATGTTCATACTAAGACTGCAAGGGTTACTTCGGTAAAGGAAAGGATAGATAAACATTTCAACACTACTTAAAAGAAAGCTGCAATTCAATTGAAATAAAGTTGCAATTTAACTGGAAGAAGGTTGCAAAACATAATTGAAAAGACCATATGAACCAAGGGACCAATCACGATTCTCCTGACAGTAAGGAAATTTGAAATGAAAGGATACAAATCAAAGTGAGCCATGTTTAGTTTGTTGATCCAAAGTACATAAATAAAGTTACTAGAAGTATAATTAAATATATCTAAGTTAATCTACTAAAAACATAGTAAACCCTACAACAAATTAACCTACTGCAAAATTGAATTAAGACATGATAAAACAAAGCTAATCCCTCTTGAAGTAACCTTCTATAAGGTTGAAGCAATACAAGGTTAACAGATCCTCCTTAAAAATGACAAAATATTATGAAACTGCCTTAAATAGCATGTTGGAATCTGCTACAAGAAATAAAGATTAAATGCATAACATGAAATGCAAGCAAGATGAGTTAAGCATAATTGAAAGCAAATGAACAAAACAATAATACATAGGTTCCTTGTTCATACTTGAGTGGGCCCTACTCAAGGCTTCTATAGGGAACCTAAAGGACTACCAAAGATAGGAAATCTAGAAGTACATGATTTGCATTAGCATACTAGTTCTGATCCAGGTGGATATCGGTGGCCACCCACCTTTTCCGACTGGC
>CBVK0105301873.1:0-16022 GCA_900067695.1 Picea abies | reverse complement strand
TCATGACAATAAGCAAAAGCAAACTATCTACCTAATAAGCAATAACAACATCAAACTACTTTAATTAGCCTACTTAAATTCAATAAGCAACTATCCTATAAAAGAAAGTAAATAAGAAAGCAACTACCCTATCAAAGAAAAATAGGAAATCAAGAAACTACCCTATTAAAGAAAGTAAATAAGAAAGAAAACAACAAACTAACATATGATAACTTCTACATCAAGTAAACTAATTAAGATTACTCAATAAGCAACTAATTAAGCTAAGAAGCAAGTGACCTCTATTCTTAAATTAAAATTCACAACTACTTTTAATTTATAAAAAGGAAATCTTAATCTACTCAATTGAAAGCATTATGACAATAAAAGTAATTAGCAACTACTCTTTAATCTATGGTAAGCTAACTATTCTTTAATCTACTAAAGAAAGAAACTTAATCCCTAATCTACAAAAACAAGGAAACTATCTATGAAAGGAAGAAAACTCAAACATAGTGTTGATGGTTATGTCTTTGGTGTATTATAATATCACGATGGCACTTAACAATGAACGATAATTCAAGAGGAATAAACTCAATATTGACTTCAATAGCAAAGTGAAAAGCATGAATTAGACAATCCAGTGAGAACTTAGCCATTATAGAAACAACATTAACTCTCCTGCATATCGATGTGATTATTCAATCATGCATTATTCATCAATAGTAAAAAACACTATTCTAGTAAATTCAATTACATTCTACACTAATTAAGCAAATTCATAATAAGATTCATAAATGAAAACTAAATTCAATAATTAACTTTGAATTGAAATTGCAACCTAAATCTAGAAAAGGAATTTGCATGAAAATAAACTGAACTAATTCTATTCTAACAATCCAAATTGCGAAAGAGGAAATACTCATAAAACAAAAATTAAATACTATTTCATCATACGAAAATAAGAAAACTAACTAAAAACTAAATGAGAAAAACTAAACAATAATTAGATAAGCAAACTAACAACTATCCATCCACCGAAACTTGCCAATGAAACCATGAACTAGAAACTCCATTCTAACTCTATTTTAAATCTGTTTTAAACTTTGTTTCAACATAAAAAAATCTAATCTATCATCTAATTACACATAGGGTTAGTATCTAATCTTGCACGCTTATCTCCTATCAACTAACAAATCATTTCATATTAACAACAGCCTCCATAATAACCTGCAAAACTGAACTAAACTAATTAAATTATAAACAAGAAGTTATACAATAAAGAAGCATAATGAAAAACTCATCTACAAGAAATGATTAAAATGAAAACTACACTATTTAATGCACAAGAAAACTAATTAGATATTCACCCAGACTATTGGTGGCCCCCCCATCATGTCATGGATAATCTTCAAAGATGAGCCATGAGCTTAACAACATGAATTCACCATTAAAATAAAAAACGTAGTCTTTACACATTTTTAGCAAAATGTATATGAAAATAGAAAAACATAGAAGAATTGTCTTTTTCTCTCTAACTCCCTCTGTCTGATCGCTGAGGTGGTATTTATAAGTTTACAAGATGAGAGGTCAACCAATGGAAGGGTTGACCTTCTCTAAAAACTGCAAATCATATTTAATACGCCATAACTGCCAGTGGCTTCTAGAAATAAGGTGAGCCAATAATCACCCAACATACCAACCCAAATCATGTTGTCAATTGCTCAGTAGCTAGAGGCCACAAGCACATGAAAACCCCATGTCTCTGATTCACCCATCGTTGGTTGCCGATATGATAACTGCCAAATCGCCCATGGTTTTTGTGCAGGATGGAGTGCCAGATGGAGTACCGGACTTAGTGTCAGATAGAGTACTGGACAGAGTGTCGGATGCAAAAACAAGCTGTGATTTTTCCCTGTGACACAAAAAATGTGAATTAGTTTCCAAGAATCATAAAAACATGTTGAATTATACTCAAAATCATCACAAAACATGAATCATGAATACCTGGTATGAATCATAGCGATTTGACACAAAAGATCTTCAAAAAATCTTCAAAACAGGAAAATGCATATAGATATTCATCCAAAAAGGATCTAATTAACATCATTAAATCAATCATATCACGAGCCCAAAAATGTCATTAAAGAGTTGGGATTGTCAAAAAAACCACACCCACAGGCATACGACATTGGGGGGCTTCGCCAGGGATGATATCTCTATGTCATATAGCAGTGTTGATTGTCATACAACATCCAACCCTTCAAGGTTGAGGTATTATGTGATGTTGTCTCACTGGATGTTTGTGATGTTTTTCTTGGCCAGACATATATGTGGAAGCACCATGATATTTATGAGTCTTGACCCTGTAGTGTCATTGTTACTATCGGGGTCATATATACATGATACCAAAGGTAGTTCCAACTATTGTCCCACCTAAATAGTGCCACAAGGTAGTATCTCATACTACAAAATTCAACTTCCTCACATTATGTTCAAAAGGTGAATAGAAGGAAATTGCAACCATAGTAGCCTCAGTCCAAGCACCTTCTATCCAGAAGAATCAAGTCAACATTATTAACGCAAAGAGAAAATATTCCTTATGCACATAATAATCTCATCAAGTTCTCAAAAACCTCCCACAACCAAGCAACAAAAATTCTCTAGCAAGGCAAGCATCTCACCAAGATTCAGATTCAACAAGCGCTTTTCCCTCTACCCTGAGAACTAAAAAAAATGGAGACCATTTATTCCTAAGGAGGAGGATTGATATAGGATAATATCAGTGGCTCAATGGCCACCCAACTATTCCAACTGGATCATAACAATTTGTTTTCAACTTACTATTTTTAGAATTTTTTTGGTTCCTAAACTTTCAGGGCCATTTTGAGGGCTTATATATATATATATATATATATATATATTAATTCAGCTATATGATATTAAATGGACTTTATTGACCCCCTAAAATGAATCTCCTCATCGATACCTTTCCAACGATCTATCATTTTCCCCAAACAAATATTGTATGCCAAAGTTATGCCCCCGGGAAGTTGATACACCAAACTACCCAAAACGGGGTCCACAAAATTGTTCTCTTTTGATATTCGGGGGTCAGGGTTTTCAATTTTATATATGTTAAAAAGGAATTTGGAGCCTCATTGTAACAATAATCTTCTTACAAATGTGAGTATCCATCACATCTCTTCTAAGAGATAAGCTGCCACCATTCTAGTGAGTCTTTCACTGTGTATTGCTACAGTTTTGTACATTTCGCTCATTAATAGAAATTGTGTATTATTGTATCTCTATGTTTATGGTTATATCTATGATATATATCTATTGTATTATTGATACATCTATGTACATTTCTTTATTATATCTCAGCTCTCATTTTGTGCCAAAAATAATCCAGATCATTGCATAGATCTTTTTCCTATCTTGGGATACTTTTAGATTCTACCTTATCTTAGTCATTTCATGTCCCATTTCCTCCAATAATTTGGGTCCAATTGTGATCCTATCCACTATATTGTCCCAACTAATTATAATGATGCACCTTCTACCATACAAAACCTCAAATGGGCTCATTTTCAATGATTACTGATAACCATTGTTATAAAACAACTCTACAAAGGGTAGATATTTTTCCCACTTCTTGGGATATTGCATAACTTGCATCTTCAACATGTCTTCTAACACTATATTTACCCTTTCATTATGACCATATTTTTGGGGATGGTAGGATGTGCTATATGAAAATGGTGTTCCCAAGCCCGGAAAAAATCTTTTCTAAAAAATTGAGGTGAACTTAGCATCTCTGTCTGGAATTATGGTCTTGTGCAGACCATGTAATCTAAAAAATTACTTTATAAAAATGTTAACACCATCTATGGCCTTGAAAGTAGATATAATAGGGATGCAATTATCTTCCTTTCTTAGCTTATCTATTACAACCATTTTTTCATCATGTTGCTTAATTTTCTTTGGAAAACCAATAATAAAATCCATGGAGATTGTTTCACATTTACACTTTGGTATTTGCAAAGGCTACAAAAGTGTTGTGGGATGCTTGTTTTGAACCTTCACCTGTTGACACTCCAGAAACTTAGCAATGTATTTATAAATGTCTTTCTTCATTCCATGCTAGTAATACAACTTCCTTACTATTGTTACCATATTTTGATAACTAGGGTGATCCATATAAGGTCTCATGTGGAACTCGTCCATAATTAGGTGCCTCAAATATATTGAATTGGTCACATATAGATTATTTTTATACAATATCAACTCATCAGCTATAAGATGATATCCTTCATATTTTTTCTCTCTTGGTTCTTTCTATAACCCTTCTTTCACCTGGTTGAAGAACTCATCTTCTTTCAAGAGGGTTCTAATGCTCTTCTTCACATCATACTCTCTTACACTTCTTGCTACTAAGTGTATAGTATGCACACTTTGAATAAGTTCATTTGCTACTATGTTCTCTCTTCATTTAACATGTTTGATTTCAAAATCAAACTCACTAATCAACGCCATACACCTGGCCTGTCTAGCATTCAATCTTGGTTGATATAACAAACACTTTAGTCCACATTGGTCTATCATCAAGAAAAACATTCTTTTAAGAAAGTAATGTCTCTTCATTTTTAATGCATGAACAATTGTTGCAATCTCTAAATCATGGGTAATGTACTTATACTCGTACTCATTTATCTTTATTGAATCAAAACATATCACTTTCCCTTCTAGCATAAGAAATCCACTGATTCCTTCTTTGTAATGTCCCCATTGACCTAGGAGGCATAAGGAATGGTTCCTCTACCCTAAATTGGTTCCAGTAGGCTAAGTTGGAAAAGTTACCTAGGGAACTCAACTTTTTTTTTGGAAATGACTTTATAAATTGAAAAGGGAAAAAGAGGGACATGGGTATTAGGAAAAATTAATTCACTTAACAATTATAAAATGTGAAAGAATAATGTGACTTTAAAAGAAAATTAAAAAGTAAAGCTAGCAGGAAATAACTCAATGAAGAAATAAAAGAGGGGAAAATAGAAGGTGCCCCTCATTCTTGAGTTTGTTCATTGAGAAAATAGATTTGGAGAGATCATGGACATTTTTCTAGGGTTTTGTTGGAAACCCTTTCTTTTATCTCTAGTTTCGGTGTTGCAACGATACACCCTAGTTAGATTCAAGGATGGGATCATCTCAGATTTCATCATTGGACTTATCACTACCTAGTTTCATCTACTTCCAATCTATTTCTTGAGTTGGTGGCCTAATTTCCTTGTGTGGTGGTTGAGTTGGGAAATACAATGGTCGATTTTCTTCTAGGAGACTGGAATCTCTGCGTGGGGACTAGTTACCTTCATCCTGGTCACTTTTCTCAATAGTTGGGCGAATATTATTGTGGGAGGACAAATTTATAGTGGGGGAAGCGCACCCCCTTTGTGGCTATTGATATCACTTAAGATCTGGGAGAGTTTGTTGATGCACTGAATCATATCATCCCTGGGTGTGTCCTCCTCTGTCTTGGTGCAACATTTTCAGATTGGTGGAGCAATTTGGGTAGGGCATCCTGTGTTTATTAGTGCAGGTCCATTATCTCTATTTGGGTGGTGTCTTACCTCTAATATGGGTGCATCTATACAAAAAAAATGGTTTCTAATTGAAGTTTGATATTTATCTCAAGATGGGCACATTCACCATCATTTCTTAGCATTGAAACCAGGGATGATTTTAAGGATGGAAATTTATTTTAAAATGTAGATTTATTTTAAAATGTAGAAACCTTGGCGAATCTTACTAATCTTTCATATGTCAACTATAAATGTTTGGTGATATTTTTGTAAAAATATTCAAATTTCTAAGTATTTTATATAGTTTTTATAAAATTTTGACGATTTTTAAAGTAAAATAATTTTATCCTATAAAATTTGGGTGAGTCATTTTTAAAATAGAGAATCTTGCTTTTGGAAAAACCATGGAAAATTAGCCCATGAATGAAATTTAGCCCCTAAAATCATCCCTGATTGAAACTCATCGTTATTTTTGGGGGAATCTATATTTTTGTTTCAGACCAGTGCCATCACTCATATTCAGTGCACAAGATTGGTATTCACTCTATATTGCTTGCTGCACAAACATATATATCTGAATGTAATTCTCATAGGGTCACATCTCAAATAGGCGGGTCTATTCTACAGAGCATGGACATATTATCACTCCAGTTGATATCTTTTCATTGCATTCTCTTGTAATTTCTTTCTTCTATGTAAAACAATTTCTAGAAGTGTCTTTATATCAGCACTGTGATAATCTATGTACGACCTTCAAAATATTAATTAAACAAGCAAAAACTCCTCTTGACTTTATATTTGCAGTGGTATATTTCAGTATTGGATTCTATTGGGTATTGCCTCTAAATTGTTAGAATTTGTCTCATTATGAGGAAAACATTAATATTGCACTTACAACAGTTTGGGTTTAAACCATTTGAAGAAATATATCAGGGACAAACCAACCTTAAACTCAGAAAAAATGCCAAAAACATAAATAAATATGTAGCTAGGATATTACAATGCTATCAGAGCACGTTCCTCTGCAACTGTGGGCTCTAAGGGGCATTTATAAATAGATTTATGAGACCAGAAGATGAGTAGAACATTACCTATTGGAGATGTAGGGGAAGAACCCAAGATCCCCCTAGGTGGGAAGAAGAAGCGGTTAGAGAATAAGGGATAGGAGAGGAAGCACCATCTAACACACCTAAGGGAAAATGAACTATGGGGGAATAAGATGATACCAGGATCAACAGTTTGTTCAATATCTTGAATGACTTGGCCAAGGGTCAAAAGGCCATGATGGAACTTATGGGGTAGTTTGCTATGAATTCGTTGGAGGGAACAACAAAGTAGAACGAGAATGGTGATGGGGGTTAAAACAATGGAGAGGGCATCCACTCACGTACTACCATGCAGAGCCACCCCCACTTGTACACCAAATCCCCCAAACCCACTATGCCTCATTTTTTGGGGAATGAGGCTACAAGTCCATTAATGCAAGTTGAGAAGGATGAGCCCTATAGGGAATATTTAGAGGAGTACATGAGACTAGGAGATGATTTCCANNTCTGCAATATGAAGAGAAAAAACCCACCGAGAGGGCCCATGAGGGCCATGACACAAAATTTTGAGTTGTAGCATACCATTGGGAAAGTCATTATTCCAAACTTTGACGGGGGATCTAAATTCTCCTTTAGATCATGGGAACATAACCTCGACACTTAATTCTAGTTGCACCAAATGACAGATATAGATGCCATTAAGTTGGCCAACTTTCACTTGGATGGCGAGGCCCATGAGTGGTGGTACCATGGTTTAGTCACCTTGGGACATGTCGAGGTTACCTCCTACCTAGAATTCACATAGAGACTCATCAATAAATTTGACCAGAAGGAATTGAGCTTCACTTCAGAGAGATGGATCAACTCAAACAGACAGGTAGCCCAGAGGCCTATATATTTGAATTTTAGAGGGTTGTTATGATGGTGTCAAACATTTTAGTGGGTTTTTTGGTGATGTTGTTTGTTGAGGGGCTAATGTAGCCTTTGCAAGGATGTGTCAAGGCATAAAATCCTACCTCTTTATAGTATGCAGTCCGCAGGGCTAGAGATATGCAGGATGCAATACCTAAAAGTTGGTTTCTGCCCAAACTCACTTTTACCCCGAAGACTAAGGAAACCAGACCACCTCAAAGAGATTGGGTCAGCAATCCCAAGCTAGATGATGAGACCAAGAGAGAATTGTGGAAAAATAAATTTTGTTTCAGCTATCATGAGCCATGGGAACTAGGGTGCAGATGTGATAGGAAGGACATAATGGGAAAGGCCCATTACATTGAGGTATACTTTGACAGTGACAGTGATGAGGATGAGGAGGTGGAGTAGGAAAAATACCAGGGACATCTAACATTATGAGAGGAGTCTTCACAGGCTAGGGATAAGGACCTAGTTATGGTCTCAATGTCAGGATTTCTGAGGTATCATACCTTTAGGGTCAGAGGTGTCCTACAAGGGCATAAGGTGACATTATTGATCGATGGAGGAGCATCCCATAACTTCATTGATGGTAACATGGTCGAGAGGAGAGAAATTCCAATAGAGTAATTTGATGGGTTCATAGTTGTCATACTAAGAATCCACCAGATGAGTTGCACCAAGTGGATTCCCAAGCTCACAATAACCATAAAAAATTACTCAATGATGGTTGATTTCTTTGTGGTGGACATACTAGACACCAATGTAGTGTTGGGAGTTCAATGAATTTACTCTATTCGGAGATACACTACTAATTAGAGGACCATGGAGATGGAGTTCATAGGCCCGGATGGAAAGAAAGCAGTCCTACGATCCATGCACCAATATACACCGAATATTGTGTCATCACATAGCATGGAGGCAGTTATGAGGCATGGTGATATAGAGTGGGTTTTAGATTGTTTTATTTCTAACAGAGATCCACCTAACCATCTGTAGGAGCTTCTAGAGGACTTACATGTATTAATCTACGAACATCGTAAAGTATTTAGTGACATTCCTCTTGGCATTCCACTTGATAGAGGTTTTGATTCATATCATAGAGCTAAAAGAAGGGTTCCAAGTAGTTATCACAAACCCTTATCGATACCCTAAATGTTACAAGGATGAGATTGAAAAAACCATTAAAGAATTGTTGAAAATGGGTCACATATGCCCTAGTTCTAGCCCATTTTCCTCTTTTGTTGTCTTAATCAAGAATAAGGATGATACTCTATGGATGTGTATTGACTACAAGGCCCTAAAAAAGAAGACAATCAAGAATCGATACCCCATACCCAGAATCGGTGAATTAATGGATGAGCTGAAGGGAGCCAAATTTTTTTCGAAGATTGATCTTCGATTAGGGTATCATCAGATCAAGGTATGAGAGAAGGACGTACCCAAAACAACCTTTAGATGCCACTATGGGAATTATGAGTTTTTTATTCATGCCATTCAGTCTGCCCCTACCACTTTACAATCGTGCATGACTCGTGTGTTCAATAAGCAGTTGAGGAAGTTCTTATTGGTCTTCTTTAACGACATCCTCATATACAACAAAACATGGGAAGACCATCTGTGACTCCTGGATGAAGTACTAGTATTATTGAGAGACAACAGTTGTATGTGAAGGAATCCAAGTGTGAATTTGGTATGACATAGATGCTCTACTTGGGGCACGTGATTGGGGAGAATGGGGTATAGGTGCACCAAGAAAATATCAGGGTGATCATTGAGTGGACAACTCCTAGGAATGTGACAGAACTAAAGAGCTTCCTTGGTCTTTTCACTTATTACAGGAAATTTGTTAAGGGGTTCTCATAGTTTACAATGCCACAGACCAATCTCACCAAAAAGGAGGATTTCATTTGGATAGAGGAGGCCCATGAAACATTCGAGAAAATGAAGCATGTGATGAGTTCATGCCCTATTTAGGAACTCCCTGATTTCACTCAGCCCTTTGTCTTGGAGTGTGATGCTTCAGGAATTGGGATAGGATTGGTATTGATGCAAAATGGTCACCCTATAGCGTTAGAGAGCCAAAAAATCTGAGTGTATGAGCAACATTACTCCATATATGACAAAGAGATGTTGGCCATAATGCATACTTTGACCAAATTCCAATAGTACATGGTAGGGAATAGGTTCAAGGTAAAGACCGATCATAATAGCTTGATATTTCTCATGGAGCAAAAGGAGTTGAGCGAGTGGCAACAAAAATGGATTAGTAAAATCCAAGCCTACGATTTTGAAATTGAGTATGTGAAAGTAAAAAATAATGTGGTTGTTGAGTCCCTATCCAGGATACCCACTCTCTTTCTCATGGAGATTTCAGTGTAATGGAAGGAACTTCTATTGGTAGAATACTCCAAAAACATGTTTTCTCATGGGATACTTGATGGTCAGGTCTCCGATGATAGGTACATGGTTATTGAAGACATCATATATTATAAGGTCCAAATCTATTTAGTACCAAAATCTCAGTTGAAGGACAAAATTATGCATGCAACACATACTTTTCCTTTGGCAAGTCATCCAGGATACCTGAAGAATTATAGACAAATTTGGGAGAGGTTCACTTGGAAGGGTCTCAAGACTAATGTTTTGAGGTTTTTACGGGAATTTCCCATCTATCAGCAAAACAAGGTGAAACATACCCACCCAACAAAATTTTTCCAACCACTCCCATTCTTGAACAAAAATGGGAAAGCATTTCGATGGATTTTATCACAGGGTTGCCTCTGGTTCAAGGGAAATATTGTATCTACATGGTGGTTGACCAGATTACTAAATTCACCCATTTCTTCGCCATATCGCCCAAATACTCTACAATGCAAGTAACAAAATTTTTCTTCAGAAAGGTATTTTGACTACATGGACTGCCCAATACAATTGTTAGTGATCAAGACAACAAATTCATTGGGGGTTTCTAGTAGGATTTGTTCAGAATCGTAGGGCCATAATTAAATCCTATTACCAATTATCACCCTAACACTGATGGGAAAATTGAAATTGTGAACAAGTGGCTCGAGGGATATTTGAGAAATTATGTATTGGGTCAAAAAAACAAACGCATGGATCAAATGGATAGACTTGGGTGAGCATTACTATAATACCACTTATCACATGTCAAGCAGGATGAGACCTTTCAAAGATTCATATGGTTATGACACCATCATCTTTGTGGATCATGAATTTGGGGACAGTCAGGCACAAAAAGCCAAAGATTCGATTTAGGAGAGTCAAGAATTGTTGCGAACTCTCAAAGATAACCTGCAAATGGCACATAATCGAAAGAAGATGTATGTCAAAAATGATAGAGTGGAGCACAGTTTCGAGGTGGGAGACTTGGTATACCTCTTCTTGCAGCCATACAAGCAATCATCCTTGAAAATTAAAGGGGAAGAGAAATTGAAGCCACAATTCTATGGTCCCTACAAGATTTTGAGGTGATTTGGCGAGGCATCTTATGAGTTAGATCTTCCAGAGGGGTGTAATATACACGATGTCTTTCATGTTTCCTGCCTCAAGAAAGCAGTGGGACAACATGTTGTCATTTCTACAGATCTTACACCATTGGATGAGGAGGGGTAGTTGATTCTAATTGTGGAGGAGGTGTTGGAGACTAGATAGTGGAAATTAAGAAACATGAGCATTAAAGAATACCTGATCAAATGGAAAAATTTACCTATCAAGGATACAACTTGGGAAGGGGAGTAGATATTGCAACATCTTGGATTACACTTGCTTGAGGACAAACAATGTTAGGAGGGGAGGATTGTAATGTCCCCATTGGCCTAGGAGGCATAAGGAATGGTTATGCTAGCCTAAATTGGTTCTCGTAGGGTAAGTCAGAAAATTTACCTAGGGAACTCAACTTTTTCCTAGGAAATGACTTTATAAAGTGAAAAAGGGAAAAAGGGAGACATGGGTCTTAGGAAAAATAAAGTCACTTAAAAATTATAAAGTGTCCAAGCCTAAAGTGACATTAAAAGAAAATTAAAAAGTAAAGTGAGCCGGAAATAACTCAATGAATAAATAAAAGAGGGGAAAAGAGAAAGTGCCCCTCGTTGTTCCATTTTCTTATTGATAAAATAGATTTGGAGAGATCTTGGATATTTTTCTAGGGTTTTCTTGCAAACCCTTTATTTTGTCTTTGGTTTTGGTGTTGCAACAATACACCCTAGTCACATTCAAGGACAAGATCATCTCACATTTCATCATTGGACTTATTGCTACCTAGTTTCATCTCCTTGCAGTTAATTTCTTGAGTTGGTGTCTGAGTTGGGAAATACAGTGGTTGATTTTCTTCTAGGAGACAGACATATCTACGTGGGGACTTGTTACCTTCATCCTGGGCACTTTCCTAAAAAAATGGGAGAATATTAATGTGGTATGTGTTAGCACATAATTATGACTAGTGGTACTCTCCTGAAGAAGCGTCCCTTGGGCGAAGAAAAAAGATCCAAAAATCCCATTTTCCCAAAGTTTTGAGGGCGGGCGCGTCATTTTAATGAGTGGGCACTTTTGGGCGATCACGATCTACCCACCTGAAACTATGGCTCTCATGCAATTTTGGACCCCCCCCCAACTTTCTGCCTTTAGCGAGGGGGGGGGGAGGTATCAACAACTCTCAAGCCTTTTTCGGACCCTCTTTCCATTCTTCTTTTAATGAGAAGGGGGGGGTCCGGAATGAGGTGGGGCCCCCACCTGTAAGCCTCCTGCACACCCTTTTCATATCAGGACCCACGTATCCTTCCATGTCTAGCCACATGGCCCCCCTTTTAGCTCATCTCCCTCTCGCCACATGACATGTGTCCCTTTCACCTAGCACCTTCATTCGTTGTCTCCTGCCCCCATATCACTTACACGAAAGCACCCCTTTCCCCCCCGCCTCACCTTCACTATATTGACACCTACAACCTCCTCGTCAAGCATGCTACATATTCCACCTCTCATCCTTCCCCATATCACTTACACGAAAGCACCCCTTTCCCCCCCGCCTCACCTTCACTATATTGACACCTACAACCTCCTCGTCAAGCATGCTACATATTCCACCTCTCATCCTGTGAACCATTCGGTTGGTCCAGGTGGACCCTCGAAGAAGACCTCCACATACCCAAAAGGCAGAGTTGATCAGAACCATTATTGATCCCAAGAGGGTGGTTATTGCAGTTGTTGGAGGTGGTTAGACATTGTCTTCGCCATAAATGGAAAGTCTGGAAAAGGATTGAAGAACGCCAATCCATATACAAGACAGTTAGGAGTCTGATTGCAATCATCCAAAGTCTGCATGTGCAGACTGTCAGAAATCATGCAGATGTAATGCTTTTATTGCAATATCTTGTTTTCGCTGCTAGGGTTTTGTATGGAGTATATTAGGGAGTTTTTTCCATTTTTGTAAGGATCGATGGTAGAGCGAGGTTCCCGGTTGTAAAAAAATTAATGAAGCACTAGTTATTCTGGTTATGCATGGACTCTTGAGACTTCTTGCCTTATGAATGTCAGTTTCTTTCACGTCTTTGATTATACTATGTTAGAGCAGCTCGGAATTGGAGGATCTAGTCGAATTGTAACTGTTATAGGATGATGTAGGTTGGATCATTGTAACACTTGCATTGTTTCTAATTGGTCCTTGTGATTTTCTTAGCACTGAATGACTTGGAATTAGAGGATCTATTCAAGTCCCCCCTTCAGTTCCTCGAAGCCCTGAACCAAGAGGATCTTGCATTCAGAGTTTTTCATCTACAAACTGCTGAAAGGCCTGTTTCCTGAGGTAGTTTGCTCACTCCTCTCACCAAGTCTTCCACCTGCTCATCTTTCAATCAACTCACTGATTGAAGTTAGATCAATACCTCCTTTGTTCCTTACATACCGGACCTGGTCCCTAAGTTGGAGTTATATCTTCCCGAGTCTCTTCCCATTTGATCACACATTAAAACTATCATGACATAAAACTAATGGGCATTGGGCTCTGCTCCTGCAAGTAATCTAGGAGTGACTTCTGACGCTAACATTTCTGGCGCTGTTTCTGGGGATGAAGTTGAAAATTTTCCCCGAGATTGAACGACATTGAGCCTCTAATTTTGAAGGTGCATCAGGTATCAGAGCCTTTGAAGATTGCTACTATGCACCTGGAAACTCCATTGTGACGACTCCATTGTGGTGAACCTGTCATGTTAATTGTGGCTTTCATAGGTAGACACACACAGTCCCATCCATAACTGCCTCTAGCTACATCTGAAACTGATCCAGAGGTGGTTCTCAGAAAAGGAAAGGCCTCTGAAGGAGAAGCTTCCACCACTGAACCAGGTAATCCACCATCTCCTTCTGTAGGAACTCCATTTTCTCCTCCTCGGTTTCTTAATAAACCTTTTTCTAAGGTTTCTCGTTTCCTGAATTTCGGGAGTGTTCCTGCTGAGTTTTCCCCTCCTGGTCTGAGATTGGAGTGAGAAATCCTTGTCACTCCCCTCTCCCCTGAAGCTCTACTTTGGCGTAGACCCAAGACCACAGAAGATTTACCCACTCCTATATTTACCACTCCTCCTCTTGTTATTGTTTCCACTTCTGCATGAAGAGAAGAATCTACTGACTTAAGCCAGTTAGCCTCCTCCCTAAATCCCCTATTATTTTCCATTCCACTTAGAGACTTGTTCCCAGTAGCCCCTTCACGATCTCCTTCTCCTCCAAGTTATCCTCCACCTAATATTCCTATGGCTGGTGCTAATCCCCCTCTAAGTAGAATGGACACCATAGTATCTACAAGATATTCTCCCTTAGTCCTGCCTCAACCTGTGAATCCTCTCCCTCCTGGAGATTACCTAAAATATATGCCCAAGTTCACTAAGGAAGAGGACATAACTATGGAAGAGCACATGGTTGCTTTCTATTGTTATGCAGAAAACCTGAACATTGTAAATGAGGATGTTTGGATGAGAGTCTTCGTCGAGAGCCTAGATGGTGAGGTGAGGAAATGGTTTAGGGGATTGGCCCCTGGATCTATTGTTGGAATTGAAGCTCTGGATGGCACTTTCTTGAGGCAGTGGGGAGATAAGAAGGATTTCATGTATTACATGACTGAGTTTGGGTCTTTGAAGAAGATGGAAGGAGAGTCTGTCTATGACTTCTCCAAAATATTCAATAAGATGTATTATAAGATTCCTGCTGAGATAAATCCTTTAGAAGCCTCTACCAAAATTTCTTATGCTAGTGCATTCTGCCCTGATTTCTATCTTCTATTGAGAGAAAGGAGAGCCACCTCCTTATCTCAGATCCAAGATGTAGCCATAGAGGTGGAATCTAACATATTAGCAGCTAATAGACTGAGACACAAGGCTGACATAGAAAGGAGGAAGGGAAGATCTGAAGCCTCAACTTCCGGCCCCTTGGTGCCCCACCCTCAAATAGATGAACTGACCAAGATGGTGAGGTCTCTGTTTGTAGATATGGAGAGAATGAAGGTGGAGGGAAGGAAAGCATACAAAAATCCTCACAACACCGAAAACAAAGGAGGTTTCAGGAGGCTAAACAATATTGCTCCCCCGACTATGCAAAGAGACTAGAGGGGAAGAGATAGAGAAGACCAGGAAGAGATAGAGAAGACCAGAAAATTCAGCCCCCTTTTCAAAATAATTTGGTGGCCGATGAGGAAGAAGGGGAAATGGATGGGCTTGATCCTGAAATCCACTACTTCGTAGACACTCCTCCTTTTCCTCATCTCACTCAATTTGCATATGAGTAATCTCTCATGGATAGTCATCTAAATGAACTTAGCAAGGGAGATAAGGCTAGTAGCAGCCAAGGCAGGTATAATCTGAGGTCCAAGAAAAAGATAGCAACACCTGATGTTCCTGAACAGTTCCCTAGAATAGAGAAAATTGCTAGTGAAGTAGCAGACAATAACAAGGGTAAGAAGGCCCAACCCCTCTCTCCCATGGTCCAGAGTCATGTTCCTAAAGTAAGAGAAATCCCAAAGCTTACATCTTCTTTTAATTTTGAGCATGGAATTCAAAAGATTAGGATCCCTGTGCCCCTCACCAAATTGATTAAACACAAAGAGTTCAAAAAACACTTCTCTTGGATGTTACAGTCTGAAGCCCAGTGCCTTCCCACAGACTCCATCAATTTGCAAGATGAAAAGCCTGCAGTTATTATAGGTCCTACAGTAGAAGACAAGAATGATTCATCCCCTCCCTTGTACACTTCCTTGAACATACATGACAAGGTACTACACAATTGTTTGATGGATTCGAGAGCTTCTCACAACCTCATGCCCAAAACTGTCATGGAAGAATTAGGACTAGAGGTCACTCGAGCCTATCATGACCTATATTCTTTTGACTATAGGAAAGTTCAATGTCTAGGAGTCATCAAAGGCCTTGTCGTGACCTTGTTTCAATTGCCCATGAAAAGTGTGGTCATGGATGTTGTAGTGGTTGATGTCCCCCCCAAGTTCGGTATG
>CBVK0105301871.1:0-10795 GCA_900067695.1 Picea abies | reverse complement strand
GCGTTGGGCTCTGCTCCTGCAAGCAATCCAGGAGTGACTTCTGACGCTAATAATATGACAAATTTATAGTGGGGCAAGTGTGCCCCCTTTTTGGTTGTTGATATCACTTAAGATCTGGGCGATTTTATTGTTTCATTGAATCATATCATCCTTGGGTGCATCCTCCTCTATCTGTTTGCAACATCTTCAGATTGGTGGAGCAATTTAGGTAGGGGATCTTGTGTGTATAAGCGCAAGTTCATTATATCTATTTGGGTGGCATCTTACCTCTAATCTGGGCCAATCTATACACAGAAAATGGATACTAATTTAATTCTGATATTTATCTCAAGTTGGGGGAATTCAATATCATTTCTGAGCATGGAAACCCATCATTATTTTTTGGGGAATCTATGTTTCTATTTCGAGTCAGTGCCATCACTCATATCCAATGCACAAGATTGGTATTCAATCTATATTGGCTGTTGCACAAACATATATATTTGAATGTAATCCTAAGAGGGTCACATCTCTAATAGGTGGGTCTATTCTACACAACGTGGACATATTCTCACTTCGGACGATATATTTTCATTGCATTCTCTTGTAATTGCTTGATGTTGTGTAAAACAATTGCTAGAAGTGTATTTATATCAACACGGTGATAATATATGTACGACCTTCACAATATTAATTAAACAAGCAACAACTCTTCTTGAATTTATATTTGCAGTTGTATATTTTAGTATTGGTTGTTATTGGGTATTGCCTCTAAATTGTTAGAATTTGTCTCATTATGAGGAAAACATTAAGATTTCACTTACAATAGTTTGGGTTTAAACCACCTAAAGAAATATATCATGGACAAACCAACCTTAAACTCAGAAAATTTTCCAAAAACATAAAGTGATATCTAGTTGGGATATTACATTCTTTGTAAGTATATTTCCAAACAAAGAAATCCTTTTCCAAGGTCTACAATATTCAAAACATGGGAATTAGTCAAAATTTTCTTTAGGTGATGAAAATTGACCTCACACTCCGGTGAACACAATAATTTATTTCCCTTTCTCTACAATGAACCAATGGGATTACCAATCTTTGAAAATCCCTTAACAAAACGTTTGTAATACCCAACTAGTCCCATGAAATATATTACCTTTGTCACATTCCATGGGGCAGGCCAATCCATGATTTCCTTGTTCTTTTAGGGATCTATGACCACTCCTTCTACTAAGACTATGTGGCCTAAATATTGAATTTCCTTTTGAATGAAATCACACTTCCTGAACTTAGCATAAATCTAGTGCTCTCTTAAAACCTTCAACATTATTATAATGTCCCTATGATCTTATCTAGTCATGGAATAGACCTAAATATCATCCATGAAAACTAATACAAACTTGTCTAAATTTTTTCTAAGAACACTATTGATTAAACACATGTAAGTTGTCAGTTCATTTGTAAGCCCAAATCGTACCAATACAAAATCATAGTGTCCATAACTCATTCTTAATGATGTATTATGGATGTCCTCATTCTTAATCTCGAGTTGATGATATCGAGAACTTAAGTCAATATTAGAGAAGATTGCAACTCCCCTGAGATGATAAAAGATATCATCAATCCTGGGTAATGGATACTTGTTCTTAATGGTCATCATGTTCAACTTCCTATAGTCAATGCACACTCTCAAGGTACCATCCTTTTTCTTTACAAACAAGGCTAGTACTGACATGGGTACAATATATATTGAAAAACCAAGATCTCTCTTCGGAGGTAGTCAAGGTAGCTCCTATGGAAATTCATCTCTAAACTCCCACAACAAAGGGTTATTTTCAGCCTTCAACTCCTTTCCTTCCACTAGTTTAAGCACTTGTATATCATAAAAGGGGCACCCTTTCCGATTGAACTTCCTAAGCTACAAAACTAATATTTTCCTAACTTAAACTTTCCTCTGAATGCCTCAAAAAAATCTGACATTTCCTTATTCATCTTCACATTCTAATGTTTTATGATAACAATTCAGTTTTTCCTTGTGGGAAGTTAGCCAATCCATACCTAGTAGCACCTCATATGATCGTAAAGGTTGGATATTCAAGGATTCTTATGTACATAGTCCACTCATCTCAAATGGATAGACTTCTATGATCTCAACCACATTTATCTTAGTCCCTACGGCTAATTGGATTAACCATGCCTTTGCACGTTTCTTCCTATATAAAGCACATTCTTTAACAACTTTAGGTGAGACATAACTAGTATTAGATCCAATTTCAATTAAAATAGAAATGGGTTGCTTTTCAATTATACCTTCCAACTCTACCACAAAATATTGGTGGCATGCTTGTCGATTTTCCACAACTATATATATTCTTGGCACACTTATGGCCACATCATTGACTGTAGTTGGTTCCTACATATGATAAAATTAATTTTTTTCATTTTTTCTATGAGGACAATCCCTCAAGAGGTGTGGTTCTCGTCAAACCCAACACTATAGAGTCTGTTTCTTTGGTTCCTCTACTTTTTCTCTTGACCTCTCTATTGGTTTATTTTCACTCTGAGATGGAAAATTATGTTGATGCACACTTCTGCTTGCTTGACCAAACTATACACCCTTCTTTGGCTTCTTGTATGGGAATGATCTAAATACATTTTTTGGGACCCACTTTTATCCCTTCTCTTCCAATCCTTAGAAGTCTTGGCTTATGCCTGGACTAATCATAACAACACTTGGCCTTCCTTATAGTGTCCTCCAATGTCTTTGTCTTATAAAATTCAATTTTTTCCTCATAGGACTCTGGAAATCCAGTGAGAAAATCCTACATCCTTTCTTTCTCATGCTTGAGGTAACGAACATACCTCAACAAGTCCTTAAATATCTTGGCATAGATATCCATGGTAAGTTGTCCCAACTTATGCTCATGGAATTATTTTATTTTTTCATTGCAGTACTTTTGTTATAGGTATGCCATTATAAAGTACTTCTCAAATTGCTTCCAGTTAAATTTTCTTTCCTTTAATCCTTTGATATCATTGAGATATTCCCACCATATGGAATCTCCTCCATTCAAGTTGAAGATGGAAGTCCTTGCCTTGATATTCTCAAGATTATTGTGTACTTGAAAGTACTTCTTCAAACCCAACATCCTAGCTTCAAATTATTCTCCCTTCTTGATTTTTCTATCAAAGGTAGCTGACTTATCCTTCTTAAATTATTTAGTTAGAGAATTCTGTGAGTGTATCTTCTTTTTCCTCAAAATTATTGATCTAGTGTCAATTTTGGATAGCTCCTTTGAAAAATTATTCATGTTGGATGATTTTGTGCAAAATGCTTCCACTAGATTTGCTTTTCTTGACATTCGAATTCCTTTTCTTGGAAGAACTCTTTCTCACATCACTATGTGCCAATTCGGGATTTTGGGAATTTGAAGGGGGTTTAAACCTCTTTGATTGTTGCATCTCTACATTACTAGGACCTTGTTGGAGATGCTTCTAAATATCGAACAAGATATGTAGTAGCACTGCATTAAGCTTTTCTTGTTCATCCTAAGCTCTCATGAGCCTCTCATTATTGTCCTTCAGAATTCTGACATTGACTACCAAATATGGAGGGGTTTCTATCTCCCTTTTACCATCACATTCCTCATATTTGAAGTGTTATGTGTCTTCCATGTTGCAATGTACCATTCAATTCCACTTCCCTACGTTCCAAAATACAAAAAACATTGTTAGCAATGGAATAAATCCATATCATATAATGAATTTCTTGGCAAAGTAAAAACTTTGTTAAATAATTTTAAGCATCCTTAGAAACCCATTCAAGGCTAGAGTTTGAATTCAACTCTGATACCACTATGTAACACACCTACCCCTATAACCTTGAAATAGGCTGGCGAGGTGTCAAAAACTCCTCTTACTCAACTCAGTTTGTTTCCATCAATGAATCCCATACATGGATTCTTCTCATCAATATCTTTCTAACAACTCTAACCGTGTTCAAAATTGAACTCTAGACCAAAAGTTACAATCTTCCCAAGTTTTTAGGATTTTTTTTATTAGATCCACCTTATTCCACGTGGTAAACACATGGCTCCTTGTCACTCGTGCCATCTGATGTGGTACTGGCATGGAACTTTCCACATGGCCTATTAGTCTTTGGCCTATCAGGCCACCAAATCAATGACTCTAATTACTTGGAGACTTTCTTTATTGTTGTTGAGGTTCTTCTCCCTTAGAGTTATAAATTACTCCAACTATCAAGCTACAAAAATTATATATTCAGAAATATCCATTCCCCATATATGACATCTTTGATCTCTTATGTGCTTCCATCTTACATGACATTTAACACCTGTTGCTTTAATCCCTTCTTGGGTGAACATGTGGGAGCTATGAAAAATCTACGGCTATCGTTTCTTATTTCATGTCCCTTAATGTATGGCTAGGATTCCATGAGACACCTCCTAGTAATTCAATGGTCCATTGACCATTTTTTCATCATCAACTCTATGGAATTCATTATTTGAATCACTAACCATCCACACTCCAATAACATTGTTACCAACAATGACAGTCCACATCCACTGAGGTGACCTTAGACAAATCAATGAAACTTATTATTTCTCATTATCTTAATCGTCGTTGGATACTTGTTCAACCCAAACATTCAAACATCATGTCGTCTCTAGTCTTTGATCAATGGATGAGATACACTCATCGTACCAAATCGATGGATACAAATTTAAGGAGATGGACTAAAGGTTTTCTCACCCAGTTGGGTCTAATTTCATCCAATGCAAGCATAACTTACACGTGTTATCCCACAAGACACACTAACTACCATGATAACATCCTCATTACCCTAACTACCAAGGTGTTGCACCATGTCATCATGAAATCATTCCCTCTCTTCCTTTTTCACTCACCAAGTGAACTAGAGGGACCCCAATGAAGCAATGGCTACCAATTACTTTGGGTATTCTTCATCATTGAAATCCATGCAAGTCCCAACACTCAAACATACCAAATATGATGACCTCTGGTGAAGGGGAAAAATCTACTCGCCTTCCTAGATCAATGGTTGAGAGTTGTTATGACTCAAAACATGCATATTTATTAGGATGAAATTTCGATTCAAGACTTTGTCAACTCAAATAATCTAACATAATGATTCTTCTAAGGTTCACCTCACATTTGAGAACTTGAAAACCACTCTGAGACCAACAAAGGCTTTCCTGAGTCCTTGGGAATGTGTTTTTCATATCTTGCAAGATTTCCATTTAAGACAGGTGGAATTTTTAATGGGGTTGAGGCTCTCTAATGTACACATAGGCCTCCCCCATGCACTAGAGAATTTCCTCTTTCAGCCTCAGGTGAAGATTTTGTTCATATCCTATAAACTTTCCACTTAATAATAAGTGGTTACATTGATGGGTTGTTGTATTATTTTCATTGAAAGTTGAAGGTTGAGGTGGATCAATTAGGAAAATTCAAATTCAAATTAATCGAGAACAAGTTGAAGAGGTCAATTGACAAGAGCTTGTGTGGCAACTGACTAAAGACAAAATGAAGGTCAACTGGTAGTTGACTGGTAATCCAACTTGGTGGTTGACTGTAACAAAATCTCGATAATAGTGGGATTTGTATCCAATGATCTGCATGGATCTGTAACCATTTTTTGGTTCCTTTCCTTAGGGTTTTTCCTACTTTAAATCCTATAAGTAAGGTGTGTTGAATTCATATTAAGTTTATCTTCATGCTAATCTTTAGTATAGGTTATTGGTCATGTAAATGTAAGATGAATGGGCTACATGATTGTCCTTGTGTAAATAAAGAAGGCATGGTGTCTATTGTGTCTTAGGTGTGGAGCAAGGTTAGGCATGTAACCTTTTATTATGAATGAATAAGAAAAAAAGCGAGCAATATTCTCAATGAATATGGGTTTTTCTGTTTGGGTTTCTAGGATAAAATCTTTTTGTACTGTGTGTTTTCTTTGTCATTTGATTGATAGCCTGAATATTTCTTCCTCTCTTGTATTAGGTTTAGCATGTAAGTTTTTTATTTCCTAACATGTGGTATCAAAGATTTATTTAATGACCTCGGATCTGATCTAAACACTGGGTTAAGTAAGATTCCTAAGTCAAATATCTTTAAATTTGTTCTTAAAATAATAGCAAGTATCTTGAGAATAGAAATCAAAAAATTTAATGCCCGGAATTTTGAGCTTTGGAAGCTTAAAATTGAAGATATCCTTGTAGATCAAGAACAATGGGTGGTAGTCTATTCAGGTACCATTCTAGTAGGTATGCCGAGGAAATAATGGGAGAAAATAGAGAGAAGGGAAAGGAGTATGATTCAACTTTGTCCTGTAGATTCAGTACTATTGAATTTCTTAGGTGAATATTCAACCAAGAAACCGTGGGACAAGTTGGGAAGATTATACCAGTCAAAATCCTTGGTAATTGAGTTGTTCCTTAGAAATAAAATGTATCTTCTAAGTATGAGCGAAGGAAATTTGATAATTGAGCATCTAAATGTGTTTAATACCATAATAATCTGGCTATCTTCCATGGATATTAAAATCATAGAGGAGGACAAATCTATTATCCTATTATGTTCTTTGTCAGACTCCTGGGATAACTTAGTCATGGATATAGGGAGTAATTCAACCACATTATCACTAGAATATGTGGTTTCATCTCTACTTTCAAAAGAAATGAGAAAGAAGAACATGGAAGGATCAACCAAAGATGCATTAGTGGTGAGAATTAGATTGATTGATGGAGATAAAGGAAAATTATTTGGTAGAAAGTCTAACTCGAAGGGTAGATATAAATCCCTTCTTAATTCAATGAAAATATGTTAGAAATGAAGTAAATATGGGGATTATAAAAGGTATTGTAAGTAGAAGGAAATGGAAGTCAATACAGGATCCGATGAGAAGTAGTTGATTGAGAAAAAGACTACTCCAGATAAAGGAGGCAATCTGTACCTGGAATTGACTAGTACACAATCAAATCAAGATGTTTGGTTGATTGACTCAGGAGAATCCTATCATATGCAACCACATAGATAATGGTTCTACTAATATGAACAATATGAAGGAGGATATTTGTTCTTGGGGGATGATTCGACAACCAAAATTTTTATAAAGGGAAGAGTTTGACTGATACTGTAGGATGGGAGGAGTAGAACCCTTCCAAGTGTTCAACATATTCGAGTTTTGGAAAGAAACCTGATATATATTAGGAAGATAAGTGATTTAGGAGTGCACACTATATTTCATAAGTATACGTGCAAGATGGTCATAGGTGCGATGGTCTTAATGAAAGGAGTTAAGATTGGAACCCTATACAAAATATTAGAGAATTTTGACTCGAATGGATGTAACAACATCATTGTTCTTGAAGAATTTGACTCAAATTCAACTCAAATTAAATCAAATCAGCTTGAGTTGATTCAAATTGACTCAATTTTTTTTTTCAAGTCGACCTGACCATGTTATGGCACGAGAGAATGGGACACATTAGAGAAAGAGGACTTAGATCTATGCATAAAAAATGTATGGTCGAAAATTTCTCTCAATGTAATTTAGAATTCAACTTTTGCGAACATTGTATATATGAAAAAAAATATCATGTGAGGTTCCCATCTGGAGCAAGAAGGGAAAAGGGGATTCTAGAATTCTTGTGCAAGGATTCCATGGTCGAAGAAATAGAATCCTTGTGTAAGAATGAAACGTGGGATTTAGTCCAATTATATAGTGGAACAAATCTTATTGGTCGTAAGTGGGTATTCAAGAATAATATGAATGTGAAAGATCGAATGGTAGTGAAAGGATATTCCGAAGTCAAAGGAGACAAATTTGGTGAGATTTTTTCCCTTTTTTCAAAATTAAATTCCATTAGAGTACTAATGTCTCTTGTTTTTGCATTTGATATGGAAATAGAAGAGATGGATGATAATAAATTGTTCCTATATGGGGAACTAGAAGAAGAAATATACATGAAACAACCTGAAGGATTTGTAGTAAAGGGAAATAAATATTTGGTATGCAAGTTGAAAAGATCCCTTTATAGTTTGAAGAAATTGCCAAGGGTGTGGTATCAAAATTTCGACACATACATCCTTAGTTTGGGATTTGTGAGAAGCAAATATAATCACTGCATATATTCCAAAGAAGAAGGTATGTGTTTCATATATGTAGCATTGTATGTCGATGAAATGTTGTTGATCATAAAAAACATGGACACAATAAAGGAGGTGAAGAAGAAGCTATCCTCCAAGTTCAACATGAATGGTATTAGTGCAATGAAATTAATTCTCAGAATGGAGATCAAGATATATCAATAAACCATAAACCTTTGTTTTAATAAGAAGAATTATATTGAAACATTTATGAAATGTTTCAACACACAGGATTGCAAACCTATAAAGGTGCTAATTATCAAGGCTAATTGTTGAGTAGTATCCAAAAAAATAGAACGAAATAGAGGATATGGAACATGTCCCCTATGCAAGTGTTGTTACTAGTATAATGTATGTGATGGTATGCACTCGACCAAACATTGACCATGCAATGGGAGGGTTGAGAAAATACATGTGGACACCTGGAAAGGAGCATTAGACAACTATAAAGAGAGTATTCATATGTTTGTGTGGCTGAAAAGACTATGCAATATGCTACCAAGGGAAACCTGGAGTTTACAACGATGTAAATGTACATGTATATGTCGATGCCAACTTGGTTGGAGATATGGATCGATGAAGGTTGATCGATCGATATGTATTCAATATTTTTAATGGAGTAAACAATTGGATGAGTAAAAAATATGTGGTATTATTCCTCTCAACAACAAAAGATGAATACATGGAAACCACTCAAAGAAGAAAATAAGAAGTATGGTTGAAACAAGTGTGCTCGGGAATTGATTTTGAGCAGAGATATATAAAGATAATTTGCGACTCAAAGAACAATATTTCTTGCAAAGAACCCAACTGATCATTCCAAGAGTAAGTATGTTGATGTACAATACCATTTCTTGAGAGATATGTTGTAAAGTAATAAGGTGTTGCTAGAGAAAGTAGACACGTTGGAAAACATAGCATACTCTTTGACCAATTCTATTACTACTGTAAATTTCACTTTTTGCAAAGAGGCAATCGGCATTGATGCCTTATATATTTGAATAAAATTTTAGGAAGATCTTTGTTTCAACAAAGAACACAACAAGTGGGGGAATTTTGGGTTGTTATATTCTTTGTAGTGAAAGTCAAAGGTCGAGGTGGATCGATTGGGAAAACTCAAAATCAAAGTAATAAAAAAAATTCAAATAGGTCAATCGATAATATCTTGACAAGTGGTCATGTGGAAACTGACTAAAGACTAAATGAAGGTTGACTGGTAATTCAACTTAGTAGCCAAATGTGATAGAATTATGAGATTCTCTATATTTGTAGCTAATGATCTACATGTATTTGTAACAATTTTTGGGCACCTTTCTTTATGTTTTTTCCTACTATAAAACCCATAAACAAGGCATGTTTTCTTCGTATCAATTTTATCTTCATGCTAATATTTAGTAGAGGTTGTTGTTCATGTACATGTAATCCCAATTGAATATACAGTTTTCCGTGTGTAAAGAAATAATGTATGATGTCGATTGTGTCTTAGGTGTGGACCAAGGTTATACATGTAACCTTTTATTCTGAATGAATAAGACAAGAAGAGAGAATTATTCTCAAGGAATGTTAGGTTTTTTGTTTGGTTTTCTAGGGTAAAATATATGTGTACTGTGTGTTTTCTTTGTCATTTTACTTATATCCTAAATATTTCTTCCTCTATTCTTTTAGGTTTAGCGTGGAAGTGTTCTATTTCCTAACATCCCTTAAGGAAGAATGTTCTTTATTCCCCACATGGACCCTTTGAGTAACAGGGAACTCATGTCACCACTCGAATGAAGATCTTATCCATATCTTGCAATCTTTCCTCCCAAGCTGCAAGATCATGAGGATACATACTACCCATACTTTTCTTATATTCATGAATTAATAGATTAAGCAATGAAAAAAAACAAGAATATTCCATTTCACTTGGGAATTTAAATCATCTTCACATACATTCATATTTCCCATTTAAATAAAAAACCACATGTTTACATCATTAACACACATAAATCAAGTCAATTTAAACACTTATCTATTTAGGGAAATATCAACAGCCAATTGACTGAGAGAGGATGCCTTTCTTTCCAACCTTAGACTATGCTACATAGTTCCTTTCTACAACATCCCACCCCCGTTCCAAGCCATGATACCACAAGGGGAATGTTTCACATGTTTCTTAATATTAGAATGATCCAAGAAGGTTACTCTCCTTCCTCCACTAGAAACAAAAAATTCTTCCCTCTTCCCACTGATAACAGGACTTCCATAGGTTTATTAAGTACCCTCCCAACTATATTTCCTCTATACAAGGAGTCCCTTCTCTATTATGTATTCCCTCAGTGACCTCCTTTACTAGTGTCATTTTCTTTCCAGTGGTTACCAAGTTGCATTCCCCTATAGCTATAGATTGGATCTATGTTAAGAATCAAATATCAATATAGCATAGAAAATCCTCAGAAAAAGTACTCAACGCCTTGAAAAAGAGGTAATTTCAGATAATAATATTCTTCAAGGGGGCAACCTCCTTTTACCCCACTTAAATGTTCACGCACAAGATGATTCAAAATGAAAATGTCTCCTTGGTATATATAGGTGACTAGGAGGTATAATTAAAACTAATGGCCTAAAGCCGACATAAATAAAA
>CBVK0105301813.1:0-15092 GCA_900067695.1 Picea abies | reverse complement strand
CGATCATTCTGCAATTTTCCTTGTGTCTGCATGAACTACAGTGGCTTATGATCAATGTGGATGATTGTCTCCTTCACAAGAATGTAGTGTCTCCACTGGCAGCAGGCTTGCACAATGGAGTACATTTCTTTGTCGTAAGTAGGGTACTTATAGACAACATATGATAGTGTCTCACTATGATAGGCCACGGGGTGGCCATGCTGAGTGAGAACGGTGCCCACAACATAGTCAGAAGCATCTGTCTCAATCTAAAAGGGTTATTGCAGGTCTGGGACTGAAAGTATTGGGGCTGAGCACAAGCACTACTTCAAATCATCGAACACTTGTTGTTGGGACCGGACCCACGTAAATTTTGCCTTACCACCACCCCTGGTTATTTGGTTGAGGGCCCATGCAATATGGGAGAATCCCAACACGAACCTGTGGTAGAAATTGGCAAGGCCCAAGAAGCTCCAAAGCTCAGTGAGTGTGGTTGGGGCTGGCCAGTCATTAATGACTTGGATCTTGGTTGGATCCACATGTACACCATGCAGATCAATGATGTAGCCCAGGTAATGGACCATGTCCATGCCGAAGGAGCATTTTTCTAAGTTGGTGTATAGCTTGTGTTGTCGCAGGGTGTGCATAACCTGTTGAATATGCTGCAAGTGTTCGACCCAAGTCTTGTTGCAAATGAGAATGTCATCCAGATACACCACTACAAAATTATTGGTGAATGGTCACATGATATCGTCCATCAACCTCATGAAAGTGGTTGGCGCATTTGTCAAACCAAAGGGCATGACCAACCATTCAAAAAGGTCTTCCTTTGACTTGAAGGTTGTCTTCCATACATATGTCTTTTCTATCGGGACCTAGTGGTATATAGACTTCAGATCAATCTTACTGAAGTATTTGGCCCCCGTGAGTTGATCAAGGAGGTCTTCGATTCAGGGAATCAAGTATCGGTTTTTTACTGTGATTTTATTCAGAGCCCGATAATCAATGCAAAGTCGTCAGGTTCCATCTTTCTTCTGTATCAGAATGATTGGGCTCCCGCAAGGTGATGAGCTGGGACATATGTGCCCCTTGTGGAGTAGTTCTTGGATTTTTCGCTAGGGATGATTTTAAGGATGGAAATTTATTTTAAATTGTAGAAACTTTGGCGAATCTTACTAATCCTTCATATTCCAACTATAAATGTTTGGCGATATTTTTGTAAAAATATTCAAATTTCTAAGGATTTTATATAGTTTTTATAAAATTTTGGCGATTTTTAAGATAAAATAATTTTATTCTATAGAATTTGGGCAAATCATTTTTAAAATAGCGAATCTCATTTTTGGAAAAACCATGGAAAATTATCCCATGAGCGAAATTTAGCCCCTAAAATCATCCATGTTTTTCGCTTGATCTCCTCATTCTCTAACAAAGAGTGGCAATAGACTGGCCCATTGGGCAGCGGTGCACCAGGGGTCAGATCGATGGGGTGCTTCACCTGGCAGTGAATAGGTACCCCGGTAGGTGAGGAGAAGATATCAAAGTATTCTTCCATGACCTTATCTACTTGCTTCTGCTGTGTGGAGAGGTTAGCCGCAGAGACCCTGGATGTGGTTGTGATCTTTCACTTATTCTGAGAGTGTATCACGAAGAAGACAAACTTCCCCATGTGAGAGATGACCTTCTTGCATTGCTGAGAAGATATCAAGAAAATAGCACTAGGTGGGACTGCCTCGGGTATCCTGTACAATTTCTTGTTTAAAGTAATAATAACACTACAAGGCCTAGACTCATATACAGCATGACGTTTCCATAAATAAGGTTTTCCCAAAATAAAATCACAAACTTCGAGACAATCAAAATCACACAATACCTCGTCTTTGAAGGGCTTGATGTCATACGACAATCGACATTGTTGGTTGACGCGGAGATCGCTTCCTTGGTGGAGCCATCCAATGGTGTAGGGTTGTGGGTGCGGTGTTGTCGACATGTCCAACCGCTTGACAACCTCTGCTAAGATGATGTTCTTCTGGCTACCGCTATCAATGATGAAGTGCAGCGGGCTACCTTTTACCCACATCTATGAATGAAGAGGTGCTCTCCTTCTTCTAGCTCGTCTGGTTCACCAGGTTGGAGCTGGGTGGTAGCAACAGTGGCACTGGGTTCTGCATCAATGCTCTGTCTCCCCTTTCTAGTTCTGGCTCAAAGTCAAAACCCACATTTGATTCAAAGGCTTTCACTTCGGCCACCAACGACTACTTTGAGCGGCAGATAGCAGTGTCATGCCAAGGGATCTTATGGAAGTCACACCACTTCCTGGTATCTTTCTTTCTCTTTCCTATGTCCTTCTTTGCTTGCAGCTTGGATTGGTTGTCCTGATACTGTCCATCTTTGCTCTGTCCTTTTTTATGTGGGTTGGAGCCGCCCTTTCCTAGATTTTGTTGTGAGGTGTTCCCAAGCCCAAATTGTCGTGTCTTTTGTTTGAGCTTCTGCTCGATTTTGACTGCATATCGGTAGGTCGCGCCCAGGGATGAGATGTCCAGAAATTCCATTTTGGTATGGATGTATCTATGCAGAGCACCGCGATAATTTAGCACCAAATGTCACTCCAAATATTTGATACCCATCTTGGTGCACAAGGTATGGAAGATATTTGTAAAATCTGGCATTGCTTGGTCTCTTTCTTGCCGCAGTGTGGTCCATTTGGTATACAAGTCGTCATAACTTTCGACAGGGTAGTATTGTTCCTTAATATCATCTTTGAAGGATTCCCAGGTGGTCATGACTATAAATAATGAGGGTTCCTCTATTTCCTTTTTCTCATAGAAGGTTTCCCACCAATCTTTGACATGGGGAGCGACTTTGAGGAGCGCAAAAGTAATATTTTCTTTATTCTAAAAGTTATGGACAGAAAAATACCCTTCTAGTAGATTCAACCACTTGTCTACAATATCTATGTCTATCTGACCTTAAAATATAGAAATATCGAAGTTTATTTTTACCTTGAAGGGGGTGGCGCCTCCGCTCAAAGAAGATGCGTCGCTTGTTGGTAGTCGTCGAATGATTTGTGCGAAACTATCCATCATCTCGTTCCTTTGTTGTGTGACGGATTCCTCAATAAATAGTTTGAAAGGATCTCCTATCCCATCATTTTTATTTTCTCCTGCCATGAGAGGTCGCTTGGGCATGAGAGAGATTTTTTCCTCAAGAGAAACAAGCTCAAGACCGAACTCTTTGTACTTCGACCTCGTTGGGGACATGCATTAAGACGACAAGAAGCAGACCACTATGATACCACTAATCCATATTTTATGAGCAGAACAAAATGAATATAGATTAGTAATAGGTACTTAACACAAAATAATAGAGATACAGTAAAATTGGTTTTCTATTCAATAAGGAAATAAGCTGAAACTGTAAAATGCAGCGAAAACAAGCTTGTTGGAATGGTGGCGACTTATCTCTGAGAAGAGATGTGACTACTACGCTCATTCATAAGAAGATGATTACAATGAGGCTTTGAAGGCCTTTTCACAATAAAAAGGAATGCCAAAAACCCTAGATATCCAAAAACCTAACCCTAGGAGATGAAGCGCCAAAAGTCATGTGGGCCCTGTTTGGGTAAGTTAGTACATTAACTTCCCGGGGTCGTAACTTTTGCATACAATCTCCGTTTTAGGCGTATGATAGCCCGTTGGAAAGGTATCGTCGAGGAGATTCATTTTGTGGGATGAATATTTCCTTCGAACATCATTGAGAATATCTATCCCAAAAACCTTCATTTAGGCCCTCAAAATGGCCTTGGAAGTTAAAACTACTAAAAATAGTAAATTGCCAAAATTGTCAGAAAATTGTTTTGAACCAGTTAGAAAAGGTGGGTGGCCACTGATATCCACCTGAATAATTTTCCTTTACCACATCCACAAAAAAATCCCAAGTGGGCTTGACCCCATATATTCCAGACTCCTCTGTGGAATTTTGCTCCCAGTAAGTTTCCCACCAATGTTTGACATGGAGGGAGAGATTTGTCTAGGGCATCCGCATCTATCTGACCTTCAAATACAGGAATATAAAAAATAGCATGTACCTTGAAAGGAGAGGTGCTTCCAAAGTGGTTGTTTGAAGAAGATGCACCTATTGCTATCATGGATGATTTTAAGGATGGAAATTTATTTTTAAATGTAGAAACATTGGCTAATCTTACTAATCCTTCATATGCCAACTATAAATGATTGGCGATATTTTTGTAAAAATATTTAAATTTTCTAAGGATTTTGTATAGTTTTTATAAAATATTGGCAATTTTTAAGGCAAAATAATTTTATCCTATAGAATTTGAGCGAATCATTTTTAAAATAGCGAATCTTATTTTTAGAAAAACCATGGAAAATTAGCCCATGAGAGAAATTTAGCCCCTAAAATCATCCCTAATTTCTATTGGCAGGCATTGAAGGATGTGGGAAAACTTCTCCATCATTTCGTCCCTCTGTCGTGTGAGATCTTGCTCAAGCAACAAATTGATAGAATCGTCTGCTCCGTCGTTTTTATTTTCTTCCACCATGGAGGGTTTCTTGGGCATGTGAGAGAGATTGTCTTCAAGAGATACAAGCTCGAGACCCAACTTGATATACTCAAACCTCATCAAGGACATGTACTGAAAAAACAATCAAGCGCAGCCTTCTCTGATACCACTGATCTAGATTATTTTCGGCACGAAATGAGAGCAGAGATATAATAAAGCAATGTATAGAGATATCTCAGATATCCAATAATATAAAAATAATGTATCATAGATGCAACCATAAACACAGAGATACAGTAATACACAATTTTCTATTAATGAGCGAAATTGTACAAAGACTGTAAAAATACAGAGTGTAAGACTCGCTAGAATGGTGGCAGCTTATCTCTGAGAAGAGATGTGTCTGCTACTCGCATTCGAAAGAATATGATTGTTACAATGAGGCTCCAATGTCCTTTTTAATATAAGAAAAATCCAAAACCCTAACCTCGGAAGATGAAAAGCCAAAAGGTTTACGGGCCCCAATGGGGGTAGTTGATATGTCAACTTCCCAGGGGCGCAAATTTTTCATATGATTTCTGTTTGGGGTGCTCGATACACCATTGGAAAGGTCTAACCAAGAAGAAACATTTTAGTCTAGTCCAGGCTAATGCGTATGGTAGTCGTTTGGACCCCAAATCCCCAAAAAACATCATTTAGGGCCTCAAAACAACCCTAGAAGTTTGGAACCTGAAAAAACTGCCAATATGGAAAATTGTTTTTCAAGCCCATGGAATAGGTGGGTGGCCACCGATATCCACCTAGATCAGTTATATTTCAAACACTCAAAAAATATGTTCACCGACCCGATATTGATAACAGTGATATTATTATATATCCACTTAAACTATATAACTTAAGATGAGTCGTGGCATTTCACCTTTATTAATATTTTGTTTTGATACTTTGGTAGCCTATTATTTCAACTTGATAGGTTAAATATATGTCCTTGGTGTCCACAATGTAGATAATATGCATGAC
The DNA here is from genome assembly GCA_900067695.1 of Picea abies. Taxonomy (NCBI): domain Eukaryota; kingdom Viridiplantae; phylum Streptophyta; class Pinopsida; order Pinales; family Pinaceae; genus Picea; species Picea abies. Next base: position 9,571 of record CBVK0105301813.1, on the reverse strand, counting down.
TGAACTTAAGCAAATAAACACAAATAGGTTGTGGACTTTCTTACAACTTTGCAAACTAATTAGTTTTTTTTTCATTAAGAGGTTTGAATTCCATGATTGCTTTGATCTAAGTGCTTTGGGAAGTCATCAATGACCCATATTCTACCACCTAGGGGGGCATAACTTTCAGTGAATCCAGGGTCCTCCTACTACACCTTAGTAATTAGCTTGTATAAATAGGGCAAATCTAACATTGGTTACTTGTTATCACAATCTTTTCTTCCAAAATAATAGATATTAACCTCTAGGATGACATATTAACCTGGTATAGAGGTTGACTATTGTACTAAAGAATGTGTTTGATTTATTGATAATTCCCTTGGATGTGACAATTGATGCTTAATCATTGCAATGGATAGTTTGGTTCCTTTTCTAGCTATGATTGTGTGTCACTCTTAATTAATATATTCCCCAATTAGTTTATGGATGTCTATCTGGATTCCTAGCACAACTTTGTCACTTACGAACATGTCTTAGTGTGAAACTTGCAGAGAGATGTTTGAGAGTTTCCTTTTAGCCATTGGAAGGCTTACGGGTAACACAATGTCATTGTCAAATTTTCCTTTAAGAAAATAAGATGGTTGTGGTCATGCAGTAAATGGTCATTATTTCCAGGGTGGTGATTCTTGTTTACTTTTCCCACAACTATATCTTCATTGGGTTTTTTTGGGGGGGTGGGGTGGGGGTGATTAATGATAATATAGTTTATGATAGTAGAATGTATAAACATGGCATGTGTGAATGGATTGAAAGAGTGGGTGAATGGATGGAGAGTGTGAATGGATTGAAAGAGTGGGTGACTCTCTACTTGTAGCATGATTTGAAGCATGTTCTCTTCTTGGTAACATGAGGTCTATTAAGGTATTGCTTAGGTTTTGTTGTTACTAGGAAGTGTTGTGTTCTAGAGGGGCATGTTGCACCTCTCATGATTATACTTTTATGCATAAAATGATCTAGGTACTTGCACTAGCTTAGACAAGGTTGTCGTATCTTGGTGATATTTGTCGATAAATTTGTATTACTTCAGCCAAAAAAAATAATTAATTAATCAATTAATTTAATTTAATTAAAAAAATAAAAAATTGTTTTGATAACATCAATCAGCTTGGACTCAATGAAAGAATACAATAAATTGATAATTATTTCATGGATCTATTATATTTCTATAATATTAAATGGTTGTTACACAAAGCCATCACAAATAAAAGATTTGAAATAATCCTTTAGAATCATACATATTTATATAAAGGTTGTATGATGTATGAAAGGTGGCCCTACTTATATAATGTCGAAGAGACACATCCATGTTCAGGGACATGACCCTATTTAATAATAACTATTATAACTAATAAAGTAATTTGCATCCATCACATGCCCCTCCTCAAGAAGCTAAGTAGTTGAAAAGACCTCATAAAAATATACTTTAAGTTTTAAGCAATATGGTCACATTGCAAATAAACCAATGTATCCAAGGTCGATATTCTTTGTGATTGTTTCTTGATACGGTTCTTGTATGGAACTCCTTGTATTTTGGTTCCAAGGATGACTTTTATTTCAAAGACATTTACATAGGAATTGAGATTATTTGGAATGTAGGAAAACATTGTCCTTGTTCAGAGTAATGTTGATAAATTTATCTGTCGATCTAATGGAACTTGTGATTAGGATGTTGATAAGGATTCCTTGTACGTGGATTATTCTTTATCTTGTATTTAGTATTTTCTTGGTTCACTTTAGGCTGCATACCTGTCACATACTTGTGTTGTTCTATCAATCATCGAGGTTTAATTAGTAGTTTGTACTTGAATTTGATGTAGTTTTTATTTTGGCTTATCAAAATATTCATGATTCAATTGGGTCGATTTTGTACTTCCATTTTCATTTTTCCATATTTTTAATCTTTTATCTTCTATGAACAAGATGTCATTTCAATCTTTTAGACATGAAATTTTCTTAATTGTTTTGACAAAACCTTTGTTCTTAATTCTACAATGAATCTTTGGCATATTGTTTCTTACACTTTGATTATTAGTTTTTTTTAACGATAACATCTGGTACGTCATCAAAATATTTAGATGAAGTGACTTGTTGTAGGGTTTAATTGAAAAGCTATGAAGTGTCATTTTGTTTTTATTTTCAGGAAACATAAGTATTTATTTTACAATTTTAAAGTGATGTTAGCCAATGTTTCCATCCATGTCAAACCTATAATTATGTCAATGTCTTTCCCCATAGACACAACTTCAAATTGACCCTGAAAATAATTTCCAATCATCGATGGTAGATACCCTTTTTTGTTCCAAATTATCTCTTCAACTAAACTTGGCTCAAGATTTATGAATTGATTGTCAAACTCAAATCTAACTTAATTGTTGATTTCACAAGAATTAATAGCAATTGTAATATGTTTTTCATAAATAGTCTCTTTAATTTTTAGTAAGGCAAAAACCTTTTTTTTTAGAATTGCTAATAAACCTTCCTCTTTTCTCATTATGGGATCCACTTGTTTGTTTTTATCCAAGGATTTCATGTTTCATAATGTAAGTTTATCTCGTGTGATATAATGGCGGACATTAATGAGGATGTATTAATTGTAATATGTTTTTCATAAATAGTCTCTTTAATTTTTAGTAAGAAACCTATTTTTTAAGAATTGCTAGGAAATCTTCCTCTTTTCTTATTATGGGATCCACTTGTTTGTTTTGGTCCAAGGATTTCATATTTCATAATGTAAGTTTATCTCGTGTGATATAATGGTGGACATTAATGAGGATGTATTAAGTGTACCCTTATGTTCCTCTTATCTAATCATATTCTTCATTTATGCTCTTTTCCACCAACATTAAGGGGAATTTTATTAAACACTTGGACATATTATTTTGTTAGGGAATTATGTACTTTTTTTCATGCAGAAAAAAACAGTTCCATTGTTATTCTATTAGAATCAAGTGAGTCTTTCGATTACATATAGATCATAAAATTCTAATGATCTCTTGTAAGCACTACAAAAGTATTGATAGTTGAACATAGACTTTAAACTATTCAAAAAAGTTTATATTGTCTTCTATCTAGTAGCTATCTGCTAATACATAATATCAAGTACTTGACTTGTCAAAATAAAAACTTTTCATCTAGTGCCGATGTTCATTGATATCTGGCTTAAAATAGTAGATAGCTATCTGTATTTACAACATTCCCGTTTATGGATTCCTAAAAAAAAACATCCCATAGGACAGTCCAGCGCCTTCTTGGAAAGTGTATCTGCTACATTGTTGAATTTCCTATGTACATGCATAAATTTGATTTCATCAAATTTCTCTTTTAGACACTTGATTTGTTCTTTACAGGTGTTTAAATATAACAGGGTCAGATTTGATTTATCATTAATCCAGTCAATGGCCACCTTGGAATCTCCATCTACCATCATCTTGCTTGTGGATAATCTAGAAGTAAAGTGTAATAGGCCCCATAGCCCCAGAATTTATGCTTTCATATTGTTTCCTTCAACACCTACAAAGTGGGCCTTGTAAAAGTGATCTAAATTAATTTTAAGAAAGATACCTACGCCACAAAGATCATCAACATTTGCACCATCAAAGAATCGTATTGGATTATCATCAAAGAAGACTAGATTAAGTATGTAATCAATTTTTTCATCTTTACTTGTCCCATTGTGTTCATTGATTGTGAGCAGGATTTTTATGACTATTCTAGAATCCTGCCTGTGCCAATTCTCAAATAATATTTTATTCATGTACTTCCATATGCCCCAAATTACCAGAAAGGGAATATGTCTCATCTTTGTGTATTGAGTGAACCATTAAAGCAAATTTTCTTCTAAAGATGAATAACTCCAAGCTTTTGGTATTTTGAGAAAGATTATGATTTCTTTCCAAATGGAATGTGTAGTTTCACAATGCATAAAGATATGAGAAGTTGTATCTTCATCATTGAGACTGACTGCATATTGAAGGTCTAATGCCACCCCTTTTCCTATAATTTGCACCTGTAAGAATACAGTCCTTCAGGCATAACCACGTGAATCAAATAATTTTACTTGGAATATTAACTTTCCAAATTGACTTAAACCACCATCTATTTTCATCCAAGTGATTAATGGAATAAATGGACTGATATGCTAAATTAGCAGTTACAGATCCCCTAGTTCTATTCCAAGACCAGACAATCTTATCCTTTGAATTATTAAGAGTGATTCCACTGCTTTTCTATATTAAAAGGAAGTTGCTCCATTATGTAGCTAAGTCCCCTGACAGTCCAAGGTGATTAGCCCCAATCCATCTTTGATTAGTACCAGCCTCAACTGGTATGGTTGCATGTGCTAATGTGAAAATATGCAAGTTGTTGAGGTGTTGTATTAAGTACCCTGAGAGTCTGTAAGATGCATTATCTCCTATGAAAGGGCCCATCCCAATAATGACTTGCTTACCACACCCTATCAGCCAAGCCAGCCATAGCTTAATAATATGCATAGAAGCCATAAAAATTTTCCAGATAATAGAGGCAACTGGGAACTTACAGTCGTCTTTGTGTAGCCAAGAAATCAGATCAATTCCTTTTAAGTATTTTTTTTTAAGGATCTTAGTCCACCTTTGCCAAATAGACCTCTCTAGCAAGATTTGGCAGCCAAAGATTGGGCAAACCAAAAGATATTCCGTATACCCCATCCACAATTTTCCTTTGGTCTGGCGATGTTTTGCCATTTGGTTAAGTGAAAGCTTGTATTTTTATTAGCTCCTCTCCATAAGAAATTAGCAATGAGTTGTTGAATCTTGTGTAGAATAGTTGAAGGAATCTTAACTAAATTAAGCCAATACACAGGGAGGATTTGAAGCACTGATTTTGATAAAACAAGTCTGCCTCCTAATGAGAGCCAACGAAAAGACCAATTACCAATTCTCTTCTCAACCTCATGTACCATCCAATTTCAATCTACCACCCTATAGTTTTTGGGTTTTAAATAAAAACCTAGATATTTCATACATTTCTCAATGCTAATAAATTGTATATTGAATGTTGCATGTATTCTTTGTTCCAGACTGGGATCTATATTATGTGTAAGAAAGCATGATTTTTAACAGTTAACATCCATACCAAAGGCAAGACAAAAACTAGTTAAGATAGTTTGGAACTCCATCCAATCTTCAAATTTACCAACACCTAAAATTATAACATCGTCAACAAAGAGAAGATGTGATATTGTAGTCTTTGTAACAACTTTGAGTCCATGAAAAGACCCTTCTTCCACAGCCTTCTTCAATAATCTACTTAAACACTCAACAACCAGTAGGAATAACAAGGGGGAGAAAGGGAAGCCCTGACGTAGCCCTCGATGACTCTTAAACAAATCTAGCGGGGATCCATTTATTAAAACAACCATGTTAACAGAAGTTACACAAGCCATAATCCATTGGGTAACCTCCCATTTTAATCTGATCTGGGTTAATAACATTCTTAGAAATTGCCAGCTCACCTTATCATATGCCTTCTTCAAGTCCAACTTTTGAATAATTGAGCTTAACTTCTTAGACTTAGCAGTGTGAAAACACTCTTGTGATATCCCCACAGCATTGAAGATTAAGCGATCTTTAAGGAAACCAAACTGTTCATAGGATATACATGATGCCAATTTTTCTTTCATCCGAGTGGCAATGATTTTAGAAATGACTTCATAAACAAAGTTACAGAGGGCAATTGGTCTAAAATCATGAAAGGAGTATGGCTTGATTACCTTGGGTATAAGAGCAAAGAAAGTATCATTGATTGCACCCTGTATAAATTCTGTACATCTTGATTCCTCAAAAGCCTTGTGTAGATCCTCCCCCAACATATCAAAAATATCCTGAAAGAGTTCCTGATTCCACCCATTTGGGCTTGGGCTTTTATCTTTTGGCATTGTGTTAACAGTTTCCTTTACTTCTTCTAAAATGACAGATTTGCCTATCTCATCACTTTCTCAATCATTAAAAAACTTGGGCACATTCTTAAGTACTTTGATTTGATTACAAGAGTCATCTACCTCTATCACATTGAATTGTTCTTTACAATGTTTATATGCGACCTCTTTAATCTCAATATATGTTGTTTTGAGAAATCTAACATCATCAACTATATCCCATATAGTATTTTGTGATCTTCTTTGAGAGGCAAACTTATGAAAAAATTTAGTATTCTTATCACCTTTATCAAGCCAAATTGCCCGACTTCTGAGCCTCCAAGTGGATTCTTCTATAGAAAGTAACTTATCCTTCCTTTGTTTTAGCGTCCTTAGGATATCAAGGTCTTCCTGTACAAACACTTGTGACGATCAATTCTCAAAAATCTCTGACATGTTTTCCTCAATAAGGTGGAGATCTGAGTGTATTTGATTTTTTTGATTCCTCTGCCAGAGTACCACAGCGTTCTTTAAGTTCTTCAATTTTGTACACAGCAGTTGAATAGAAGAAAAATCTAACCAATTATCCATAGATTGCCACGTATTATTAATAAGAGAGGCAAACCCTGGATCAAAGATCTAGGTGTTGTTGAATTTAAAGGGAGGAGCAACTTTATGGGTGGACTTCTCCAATTGCATGTAAATCAGATTTTGATCCGAAATGGTAGAATTAGTTATCCAAGATCCGATCTTTCTATGGTTGCCAAGAAGGGATTCATCAAGAAGAAATGGATCCAATCTTTTTGAAATACCAGTTGTACCTGCTCTCCCATTCCTCTAAGTAGGAGCCATTTTAGTCAGTTGGATTTCCACTAAACCGGAAGATAGTATAAGACTTTAAAAATAATCTGCAAGAGGGTCACTTCTGGCCAAATCCCCCCACACCTCCCTGGCAGAAAGGGTGAAATTAAGGTCACCTCCCACTATAAAACCCTCTTCTCTTAGTAATCCAGAATCAATAATGGATTGCCAGAAAATTTCCCTATCTTTATAAGGAGCATAACATTTGAGCATTTTAATCTTTTCCACGGATTGTTTGAATCTGCCTTCCAAATAAATACCTGTGGAGGTGCCAAAAGAAAATAACTCAGCATAAGTTGGGTTCCACCCACACAATAAGCCACCGGAGCATCCACAAGGATCCAGTGCAACTACATTCCACAATGGAAGACATTGAAGAAAAAGTCGTTTAGCTTTTTCACCATCCACTAACGTTTCTTGTAGAAAAACAATGTCTGGATTAATCTGTTTCAAAAGCAATTTGAGGGAAGCAATTTTTAAGGGTCCCCCAAACCCACGGAGATTGTAAGACATAATAATCATAAGAGAACGACGGAAGTTAGTTCGCTTGCTCTAAGGGTCGGGAGGGGAATCCTATCAGGAATAGGGTCCAAGGAATTAGGGAGGACAGGATCTTGTGTACAGTCAGGATCTAGAAAAACGAGGGACAACTGAATTGTGTTAAACCTCCTTCAGTGGCCCCGGGGGGTTTCTTAGGGTTGCGGGGTCTGGGCTTTTTTCTGGTGGTCACATTGGAGTGATCTGAAGAGGGGGGAGGTATAGTAGAAAGGTTAGAAATGGAAAGAAGCGAGGGAGATAATGACTCTGCAGCCTTGGAAATAAGGTTTAGAGAGTCATTTGACGGGAAAATTTTGGAACATCTAAGGCCTTATGAAGTAAGAACGGGATTTGAGTCTAAACAAACACCACCAATGGGGACCTCCAAGATATTTGTAACTTCATTTGGAGGAAGAGATTTAGAGTATCCGACTAACAACATTCCCCGCCCTTTTGTAGTTAACTTCTCGGACCCCATATGATTGGTAGGAATCTCTTCAAACGAAACAGAATTTGTGGGAGGGAGAGGTTGTGTATCCAAGGAGAGCACAGTGGTTGTTTTTCACAGTCTAAATCTATAGTATTCAAACCAAGACGATCACCCGGAACTTCAAACTTTTTCATAAGTAGGTCCCAAAAGTCTCCGAAGATTTCTAACACCCAACTTTTGTTGTTTTTTAAATAAACAAGCTCATCGGAGGAGAGTTTATTGAAGAAGGAAGGAAAGAAGAAATGCATCTTACCTAAGAAGGATCCAATGTCGAAGGCCCTGAACAAGAAACTTCAGCTTGGTCTAATATTGTCATGGGTTGTCCAGTGTTAAGTCTCCGCTCCCTGGTGATTGAACACAACGCTTTAAGGTGACCTGTTTTCCAGTAGGAATGGCAGTGGAAAGGTTCCCTCCAGAAGTCTACAGATTGTCTGATGTGTGTATCCCAAATGGAGATGTCAATAACATCTGGTAAACCTCTATCCAGGTCCAATTCAACCAATACCCAAGCGATCCTTTTATTACTCCAGCGGAGCGAAAGTTCGTCAAAGAAAATAAATTTTCCAACTGATTTAGCAACTACTTAAAAGATTCTTATAGACCAGAAATCGATAGGGAAGTCAAAAAGCAACATCCAGAAACATCTTGTCGCGGAGATTTCTATGAGTGGGTTGAAACCAGGAAACCATCTTTTTAACATCAAAACACCTCTACCAATGATCCATGGAGAACCCAAAATTCTCATAAGATCACTCTCGGAAAGAAAATGAAAAACTATCCAATGGTTTGATAGTAGGATAAATCAAGGACAGTGACCTACTAGAGGCTTCCAAAATCCTAAGATCCATTCAGACAGTTGAATCTTGTTCATCCTGGTATAGAAAAATTTACCTACTAACGCTTTCTTCGATAAACTAGCAACCCTGTCCATAGCGATATCCCTATCGAGGACACAACTAGGTTTAGTCTCTCGAACTTTCCAGCACTTTAGTTTGTGGTTCAAACGAGTTGATCAACTAGTAGCCATGTTATGTCCAGCACCACCTACATGAAATGGAGAGCTCTACGTAGGTAAGTTTGGCAGAATGACACCAGAACAGGGTTTAGGGGTGGGTTTAGGAGAAACACTTGTGCATCCTTCTTGAGGGAGTCCTCCCATGTGTTGACCCTCATCTAGGCGCGTGTTATTCACATGACAGGAGCTAGGTGTGTTGCCTCTACCGTCATCAGGAAGCACCAGTCGTGTAGTTTTTGCAGACTTAATTGCGGGCAGGGGAGATGTCTTCGGATCAATTGTCACTTGACATAGACAATCGTACATCAACCTATAAGTTTCATCCGCCAAAAATATACCTTCATTGGCCCATAGCTCATCTTCATCTACCCAAGTGAGATCTACCTATGTTGCCATCTAGTCCATATGGCTCTCCACATTGGCGGACATAACTACGGAACCAAACACCTCGCTAACATGAGAACCCCACTGGTTCGCGTTGTCAGACATCTGTAGCAACCCTAAAAGACTACGAAAACCCTAAATGGATTGGTTCATATGGAATCTAGGGATTAATTAATTCATTACCTAAGAGCCCTGCATATACCCGAGGGAATTATGTACTTGAGATTATTAAATGGGACTTTTTTAATTTTTATTTTGAATTGTCTTAAATAAATCTAAGTTTATATAGCTTACATATAATGAATTAAGTTATATAAAATAAAGATCTAAGATTTTATATATATATATATAT
>CBVK0105301812.1:0-10586 GCA_900067695.1 Picea abies | reverse complement strand
GAGATCGTATACCAAAGTTACGCCCCCGGGAAGTTGATACACCAAACTACCCAAAACGAGGTCCACAAACCTATTGGTTTTTCATCTTTCGGGGTTAGGGTTTTGGATTTTCTTTATGTTAAAAAGGTCTTTGGAGCCTCATTGTAACCATCATCGTCTTGTGAATAAGCGTAACTATCACATCTCTTCTCAGAGATAAGTTGTCACCATTCTAGCGAGTCATTCACTCTGTAATTTTACAATTTATGTACATTCTCTCATTAATAAAAATTGTGCCTTATTGTATCTTTGTGTTTATTGCAATATGTATGTGTATCTCGCAATATCTTTGTATATTTCATTGTTACATCTCTGCATTCATTTCGTTCTAAAAAATAATCGAGATCAGTGGTATTAAAGCAGGTTGTTCATTGTTGTTTCTTAGTGCATGTCTCTGACGAGGTCAAGGTATAGAGAGTTGGGTCTCGAGCTAGTTTCCCTTAAGGACAACCGCTCTCATCAGCCCAAGTGGCCTCCCATGGCGGAAGAAAAGAGAGACACAGGAGCAGAAGATCACATCAAGTTGTTGGAGAATTTTCCCCAAATCCTTCAAAGATTGTCATTGACAAGAGGCGTGTCTTCGTCAAATAGTCACTTTGGAGACGCTACCCCATTCAAAGTACAAGTTAATTTTGATATTCTCATATTTGAAGCTCAAATCGATGCAGATGATTTGGAAAAATGGTTAAATTTGCTAGAAGGTTATTTCTTTGTTCACAATTTTTCCAACAGAGAAAATATCACCTTTGCGTTCCTTAAGACTCTCTCTCATGTCAAACATTGGTGGGAAACTTACTGGGGGCAAAGTTCCAAAGATGAATCTGAAATATTTGGGGTCGAGCCCACTTGGGATTTTTTTATAGATGCGGTCAAGGAGCAATATTACCCTATGGAAATTTATTATGACCAGTACATGAGATGGACCACGTTGCATCAAAAGCGGGACCAAACAGTGTCGGAGTTCACAAATACCTTCCATACCTTGCGCACCAAGCTGGGTATCAAAGATTATGAGCGACATCTGGTTCTGAAATATCGCAAGGCTATACACAGGTACATCCAAACCGAAATGGATTCTCTGGACATCTCATCACTAAGAGCCGCTTATAGATATGTTGTCAAAATCGAGCAAAAATTTAAGCAATAGAACAAGCAGGAATTTGGGTCTGCAAATCCGCAACAACCAAACTATGGTAAAGGAAACCCTAACTCACAGAGCAGTCAACCTCAGGAAAACCAGTCCAAGCCACAGGAAAAGAAGGATAATGGGAAGACGAAGGACACTTGAAAGTGGTGCGACTTCCACAAAAACCCTTGACACAACACCGGTGAATGTCGCTCGAAACAGTCATTTATGGCCGAGCTCAAAGAAACAGAGTCTAACCCCGACTCGGACTCCGATTCAGACACTAATAAAAGGAGAGATAATTGATGCATAACCCACTGCCACTATTGCGATCGCAACAATCCAACCAGAAGAACCAGAGGATCCTAAGGAGGGGGAACACCTTTTTCATTCACAGGTGTGGGTAAAGGGAACCCTGCTGCGTTTTATTGTTCATAGTGGAAGCCAGAAGAACCTCATCTCAACAGAGGTCGCCAAGCAGTTGGATTTGTCGACAACATCACACCCACAACGATACAACATCGAATGGCTTCGTTAGGGATGAGATCTTCGTGTCAGCCAGTAGTGTCACCTGTCATACGACATCAAGCCCTTCAACGATGAAATATTGTGTTATGTTGTCTCACTGAAAGTCTTTGATGTTCTGTTAGGCCAGTCATATATGTGAAGGCGTCATGTTGTTTATGAGTCTCAACCCCGTAGTGTCATTGTTACTCTGGGGGTCAACCTTACAGGATACCAAAGGTAGTTCTGACTACTGTACTAGAAAAACAGTGCCGCAAAGTGATCTCTCATACCACAAAGTTCAACCTCTTCACAATCTGGTCAAAAGGTGAACAAAAGGACATTGTAACCACTGCAGCCTCAATCCAAACACCTTCTATCCAGCAAAAGCAAGTCAACAAGATTGCACCGAAGCGCAAAGATTCATTATGCACATAGTGATCTCATGTAGCCAGACTGGTTAAAAAGGTCCAACCCTTCCAACATCAGGTTCTCGACAACCTTCCACAAGTCGAGCAGCGCAACTTCTCCAACATGGAAAACAGTTCACCAAGATTCAGATTCAACAAACGCTTCCTCCTCCCCCCCAAGAACTCAATGCAATGGAGACCATTGTTTTCTAAGAATGGAGGATTGATCCAAGTGGATATCGATGGCCACCCACCTCGTCCAATTGGATCAAAACAATTCTTTGGCAATTTATTATTTTTAGCAATTTTTTGAATCCTAAACTTTTAAAGTCATTTTAAGGGCCTAAACAACGTTTTTTTCCCAATCAAACACCTCAATAATCGTTGAAGGCATGATTGAGCCTGTGAAATGAAGCTTATCATCAATACCTTTCCAATGAGCTATTGTGCCCTCCAAACGGAGATCGTATGCCAAAGTTACGCCCCTGAAAAGTTGATACATCAAACTACCCAAAACGAGGTCCACAAACCTGTTGGTTTTTCATCTTCCGAGGTTAGGGTTTTGAATTTTCTTTATGTTAAAAAGGTATTTGGAGCCTCATTGTAACCATCTTCTTGCAAATGAGCATAACCATCACATCTCTTCTCAGAGATAAGCTGTCACTATTCTAACGAGTCATTCACTCTATAATTTTACAGTTTTTGTACATTCTCTCATTAATAAAAATTGTGCATTACTGTATCTCTGTGTTTATTGCAATATTTTTGTGTATCTCACAATATCTCTGTATATTTCATTGTTATATCTCTGCCTTCAATTTGTTTTCAAAAATAATATGGATCAATATATATATATATATATATATATATATATAGCTATGAGGTTTAGCTCAACCGATCATGAGCCAAATATGAGGTTTCTCCCCCAATGTTAGGGAGGATATAAGTTTGACTTTCTTGATTCACTCAAGGTTAGGTTCCATAGTCAAGGCCGACATTTTACCCCATTTACCATCCATGGATCATGAAGAAGTATTTGGAGGATGTTCGTGAGGTTTTCTTGGAAAAAAACATATGCATGTATATGATTTTTCCATGAAAATGAATGATGTTTGAAAGCTAAAAATAAATTATCTTTCGTTGTCTCGAAATGTTGGACGTTTTAAAATATAATACACAATTTATCCCCGCAAAGTTCATGGAGCATAATGAAGGATGTACTTTAGACTATTAAGCATGACCTCTTTCTTATTTTGAAGGGAGATTGTAATAATTCTAACTTTAGACAACCTTTTAGGAACTTCCTTACATTCTATGAATGGTGTCTAGGTAAATTTCATCTATGGACAACATGTACAACTAACCCTAAGGGACCCAAGTGGACTCAACCTAGTGACCTCTTAGGCCAATATAGCTCTATCATGACAAGTCGAACCACTTTAACTAACCATCAAGACTTGTATATAGAAAGAGAGACATATATATAAAGAGAGGGGGGAAGCGGAAAGCAGAAGATTGAAAGATCTTCAATTTTCTTCAGATGTGGACTCTCACCAAGAACCTACAAGACCCTATCAAGAGAGGCTACATCCATAAAGTTGAAAACCTCTCCACTCCAACCCTTGAGAGAGAATCATAGGCCAAAGGGAATAATCCCTTATGTCTTTACATATTATTATAAAGAAAAAGAAAAATGTTGTAGCAGCTTTGTTAGAAATAATTTTAGAGTATATGAATAAGATGAGCAGAGCTTGAAAGACACGTCGCAATGACTACATTTTTATTGGCAATTATATTCCACATACATGATATAATATATTAAATGCATGTCGAAGACAAAATACATCTAAATCTAAATTCTTTAGAAAGAATTCTTTACAAAGAAATATGCACTAATTCTCATTCATTAATAGATATAAAACAAAAAATACCCAGAGTTGAGAAATTAATCCAATAACTCATATGTATAGCATAAAGGAAAATAAACCGTTGGTCATATCATTATGGCAGAATAAAGGCCCAGAATAGTAAGTACAAAGCTCTTAATTACTTTCATCAGAGATAAAATATCTCGCAATATCAGAGATAAAATGATTTTTAGGGTAGTAACCATAGTTTGTCACCAATTCAATAATTTAAAAGGCATTAGCAGTACATTTGAAGAAAATATGTGAAATACATGAAAATATTATAAGCACTTAAGGGAAAATGGACATAAACAAATTGACGAGTCTAGCTTGCTCTACAATGCTCTCCAATCTCCCTTAAAAGATGCCTTGAAATGCCTTTATTTCCCTTTAAAAGGTCCCTTTATGCTCGTCCGACCAACGCGAACTGTCCTGTCACAACTGTCTTGAGCACTTCATTTTATGTCTGCTTGCCCATTACCTCCTTAACGATGATTCACCTTGAAGGGGTTTAATGTCAACTTCAATAAGTAGTTCCAAGTCTCACCTGTAGGTATTTTGAAATTATTCATTTGTTGCATCATTTCCAAATCAACTAATGACTTGAATGAGACTGGAGGAAGAAATGTCACTATATACTTTCAGCTCCATTCGCTGTGTTTTTCACAACGATATTTCCAGTCAGTTCCACTGGTAAATGGCTTGGAATCAACACACAAGAAAAATCTGGAGCTCTATTGACATTACTAATAGAGAGATCGCTTTTATTTCTGGCTGCCATGTGCCCACAATTTAAGAGCGAAAAGTTTACCTCTGATATGAATTGTTTATATAGTTGTATTGCAGAAGAGATCAGTTCCAAGAATATAATTGATACTGCCCTGTGTTATTGATAATTGGAAATTAAAAATATAATTGAACTTTTTTCACATAGAATTATATGCAGACTGCAAGAATGTAATACATAAGACAACATAGGCAAATAGTACAATCCATCTGTAGTAGGAAACCTATCTTCAGAACCAAAATTATGAAAACAATAACAATCAACTTGCTTAGCAATTAGTTAATGCCTGGATAAAAAATCACTCATTCTAAATAATATTACCCAAAAATGTGCTTGGATGAGTGGTCAATAGACAATATTCAAAATTTTCATGGCAACAGACAAATCCTAGCTGCCAAACGAGAACTCAAAATGCCTCCAGGGCACCCAAAGTGGGAATTAAAAAGACCTTCTGACTCAAGAAACATAAACAAATCTGTTTCTGTCCCAGAAAACTATATGGAGGCTACAATAAATTGAAGGCATGTCTATATATTAAATATCTGCACAGGCCATACCCTAACCTGATCACCAGCACCAACTGCCATAGTCTCAACTGAAATGTCAATACTGCGATGTCTGAAGCTCCGTGCAATACTAAGACGACCTTTTATACAAGAAGCGGGTGAGGACTCTGTACCTATTACCTGCATGGAGCTGCTTACCTTGGTAGCTGTACACGAGGACAGAGCAATTGGCTCTTTGAAAGTAAGGAGTGTCTGCGACCAATGTGTTTTGGGGTTATAAGGAGATGTTGAGAGCACGGTAGGTATCTCCTTGCAAAACCTGCTTGTAAAACCCGTTTCAAACCATAACACAAGTCCATGACACCAATGGATGCTAGATAAAGACAAATCTTCAAAATTATTGCAGATTGCTGTTTGCATGCATTCCTCTTTAAGGACCTCTTGTTGCAAGCCAGACAAGGCATTTTCTCTTCCAAGCTTTGGTTTCAATTCAAATGTTGTCGTGACTTGAAGTCGACACCAATGGATGCTAGATAAAGACAAATCTTCAAAATTATTGCAGATTGCTGTTTGCATGCATTCCTCTTTAAGGACCTCTTGTTGCAAGCCAGACAAGGCATTTTCTCTTCCAAGCTTTGGTTTCAATTCAAATGTTGTCGTGAAATCCATGTCCTCTGATTTTATTGTCATGATATCAAATGTCTGAAACATATCAATCAAACTTCATTCAGCAATTTTTACTCAAGAAAGCTTATGGAATAGCATGTTTGACATTCAGGGAGATTTATACAAAGGGAAACAAACAAGTGGGCAACAACCCTTTACATAGGGAATAGCAAAACCTTACATGTAAGACAGAAGTCTCTGTCACTATATCCCTGCTATCCACAACATCAACTATTGGCTGTTGAGCAGCATCTTCAACCACTTCCTTACCAATACAAGACATATTGAAGCCATATACATTTTCCCAAAACGATAGACTAGTTCCACCTTTTCCAAAACCAGCCACATACTGTTGAGCAATTTACAAATCATCAATTTGTCCACACAAAGCAGGGTAGGAAATTTCTATGTGCTCATTAGCAATAAGACTTACCATCTCAGCTGTGTCCGGAAGGATGGCTCCACCAGGTTTCAACCAATGATCACGAGCATAAATAACTGAGCTAAGCATCGATTCATAAAGCAGGCAGTACCCCATCCACTCACTCATGAGCTAAGCATCGATTCATAAAGCAGGCAGTACCCCATCCACTCACTCACTATCACATCTACACTCTGACTTTCAGTCGGCATGCACTTATCAATATTTTCTATCATGCCCTGAACTACAGTAATAACTCCACACGAGTTCTGATTTTTGGCATTCTCACTTTCTTCTTTGAGAGTGTTATTTGCTTTTGCAACCTATGCATAGGAGAAATAAGTTTTATCATAGAGGACTTATTCAGACTGCTCAGGATACTTAGAAAACACTATATACAACAGAAGTATAAACTAATGTATAAAAAAAGCATAGATGAAAAGAAATATCATGCAGAAACCTCGGAGCAATAAAAAAAAAAGAAAAAAAACAAGAAATATTTTACCTGACGAGCTACAGATGCCATCTTCTCACTTGCCTCAACTGCAATTACTTTTGCAGCTCCTGCCTGAGCTGCAAATAAACTGCCAAGAAAGAAATAAGATGAAGGACAAGGACAAGATTTTTACAAACGTAACTTGATTATTTGTCCTAAGTATCTTCCAACACATGAAATTACTTTCCCTTGGCCTCCTAAAAACTTGACTATTTAGGGGCTTATATTTTACTTAATAGTTTATTTCAAATATAGAGAGAACATGGGACTTGGAAAAGAAACATTTTTCAATTTTCTTTTAACATTCATTCCTATATAATAGATGCAGCCTGCAGGAACCACTTCCCATATTTTATTGCTTTGAAAACTCACTACAAGGCATGTACTGAGTGACTCACTCATGAGGAAGATAGAAATAACAATACAAATTTTTGGGTCTCGGACCAGAATTGTGTCTTTTAAAATCAGTGATGTTTTAGAAGAATTCACAACTAGAAAGTTCACAGCATAAACTTTGCATATGGTAGAAGGGTGTCTTCCAACCTGTAGCAGACAGTTATATCCAAGAAGTAAATATTAGCATGAATGTTGGTAATAAAATGTTCAATTACTGAGTAGCACATCAGCATCGAATAACTGAGAGCATGTTGATCAAACATAGAAAACTCAGAAACATCAAAACAGAGACCATCAACATAGGAAGAGGATGTAACTAGAGAAAGTGATCGAACTATCTCAAGACAATACAGACAAGGCAGAAAACTTCTAAAATAAATAATAGTGGGATAGAATTTTTTCTATGTTGATAATGGAGGACGATTTCAAGGTATAAAACCAAAAAGAACAACATCAACACAAACAGGTTAATACTAAATACTCATAGTGGGCCTTTGCCAATCAATTCTCTGAACTAGCATCAATCAAATGTAAAAATTGCTGTATGAAAGATATACATGTATGTATTGGAACATCACTTACAGTTACATCTTGGTGTATATATTGGAACATTGCTTGTATCTGTGCCAAGAAAATGACAAACACAAACATATAGATCAGACCAGTGTGGAGCCTAGTCTATGATTCCCAAATAGTGATGATTCTCATTCTCATTTTTTTCTTCTTGCTTTTCTTAAATATTTAACTGGCCAGACTAAGTGGTCAAACATAACTCCAGAGTTATTAGGTGCTCACTTTCTCTCCATAGCATGAAAGGTCTGCACTGGCTGTAGTTGTTAAAATGTCTTGGTCCTGGTGACCTAGCACTTGCTCCAAGGCTTGAAGATTGGAGCGTTATGATAACACAATAGCTATTCATATATAAGTGGCAGTCAACAACTATTCATGACAGCTTACCCACACAAATCCCAAAGTCATTCAATCCCCAATTCAAAGCACATTTTAGGATAATGAAACAACTAAAGCATAAACTGCTCCTATTGGATTTCATATCTTGTCTTATGAGGCATTTGCATTGCCTATCCAAGTATTACTGGAACGAAGGTTTTTTCTTGTGGATGTGATTGTTTTTTGCTTCACAGTATGTAAAAGTACATTCTAATCTTGGTGCCTCTCACGATTCTCTAAACTAAAATTGCACTCGCCATTATCAATATGAAAATATTTACTATTTTCATGTTAGGACAGTCATTGTTTGGAAGTTATGTGGCAGGAAACATCTAGTACAGAGCTGTACCAGGCTCGTTTCCATACATAAATGCAGAACAAATGTGGTACAACTTTGAAACACATCCATACAAATGCATCCCATGTGTGATAAATGTGTATTGTAGGGCTGGAGACATGTTTCCGGGCCATACATCATCTGTATGACCCGTTTCCAACACTAAATCTGCCTATTTTGACTTGGTTTGCCTCATTTTTTTACTATGTTTAACCCAAAATGCGGGCAATTAATGGTAATGTTAAATTCTTAAAGTAAAAGTTGACATTTACTTTAAAGGATAAAGTAAATGTCAACTTTTACTTAAATTTTTTGTTAGATTTTTAGGGTAAGTGAGAAACAGCAGTCTCTTTTCAAAAAATGTATGCAAGATTCCTTTAGATCTGAAGTACAGAACAGCAAATAGGCAGAGACAGTGGAATATAAATCTGATATTAAGATTGCATAGTCATAAAACAACAAATCTAGATTTTAAAACAGAAAATGAGAACCCTAACTTAACAGTGATATTCCAATCTTTAGACAGCAGAGATATTCCAATCTTTAGACAGCAGAGATATTCCAATCTTCAGACAGCAGAGATCTTAAGCAAATACTCCAATAGTAAAATCAAGCTCAAAATAATAACAAGGCTGAGATCACAGTCAAGGTTCAACAGATCTCATTCAGCATTATCAAACTCAGATCCAAAACTGAAACTAACAAGAAATTATATCTCTAACAGCAGTAAATGAATCTAATCAATGATAAGCAGTCAAACAAAATACATACCTGTCCACAGCCTTACCTCTGAAGATGAAACAGCCACAAGGAAATAGGTCCTGTGTGCTATGCTCAGTTAAAGCTGGTTCAGATCTATTTAGAGATCTCAAATGCCACTGATTGAAAGACCTTTTATGCCACCAGAGTCAAGACCAAAGTAAAGCAAAAACCAAATAGAAAAACCCTAACCCTCACAGCTAGCAAGGTTACAGTTCAGGTGAGGGTTCTAGCATGGACAGCGGCACTCATAAATGGACAGCTGTACTCACTACAGGTCACGGCACCCCTGGGAGAGGAGCGGCACCTTTAGAACAGGTCACGGTACCCCTGGGAGAGGAGCGGCACCTTCAGAACAGGTCACGGTACTCTCATGAAGAGGTGCGGCACCTTCAAGACAGGTCAAGGTACCCTCATACAGCTCACGGCTCCCTCAGCAGAAGTCACGGCTTCTTCAACAGAGAATAGTGCACCCTTAAGCAGCACAAGTAAGGCACGGTACCCTCAAACACTGGTCACTTCCTCAACAGGACTACAGCAACAAAAATTTACTCCAAAACAAAACTGAAACAGATGCTGGACTGAGGCTGCAACAGTAAGAGGCTCCACGCTTAGGCTAGAGTAGCAAATAGAGTGTGTGTGAGCAAGTGAGGGGGAGGGTTCTAATTTATAGTTAAGGCTAGGGTAGGAGGGTAATAAAAAATAATAAATTAAATCATATAAATCACATGTTTAAATGTCACATTTAAACATGTGATTATTTAATATTTAAATTATTATTTAAATTCACCCTCAAGATAAAACAAAACCCCAAACAATTAATCAAAGCCCACAACAAGAGTAAATGGGTTTTACAAAGCCCACAAGCAAATGACCAGAGATACCAAGGGTTCAAACAATCAACCAAGGGCTTGACACGGTGGCATTACTCATTCCATCAAATCATATGGTGAACCATAGATAGATAGATAGTGTTTCCCTGTTTCCAATTTTTTGGGGGGTCACAGTTCCAGTGCATTTCCATTTCAGAAACTCATACCCATTTCCTCGTATCGTGCAACTTAGTTGGAAAGTCTTCTACTGGTCTTCCTTATCCTCCAGTAACTTGACAAAGGTGTGGCACTCTTGGTTTTGACAGCTGACACTCTTTCGCGCATCTACTGCAGAACCTTGGCAGTCACTATAACTTAAACTACAATGCAATCTAAAGGAAAATACTTGAGTAGTTGCCCTCTTAATGAAACAATGATGACCAAACTGGCACTCAAGCCATAAAATTCACTA
>CBVK0105301789.1:0-29324 GCA_900067695.1 Picea abies | reverse complement strand
TCTTCCGATCTCACATATGAAGAAATCATCATTTATGATGACATAACTCATTTATTTAGGTTTTGTTATCTTTGCAAATGAGTTGAAGATGGATCCAGAAAAGGTAGATGCAATTAAGTGCAAATGAGTTGAAGATGGATCCAGAAAAGGTAGATGCAATTAAGAATTGGCCATTGTCGAAGAGCATATTTGAAGTACAAAGCTTTCATGGTTTGGCTAGCTTCTACATGAAGTTTATTTGAAATTTCAGTGGAATTAGTGCACCAATGATGGATACGGTGAAGAAAAGACATAAATATTTTCACTGGACAGAAGAATCAGAGAAGAGTTTCAACCTGTTGAGGAAGAAGATCACTGAGCAACCAATTCTGGTTTTGCCAGATTTTAGCAAGACATTCCAGGTCAGGTGTGATGCGAGTGGATTTTCAATTGGAGCGGTCTTGATCCAAGATGACAGGTCGATCACATACTTCGATGAAAAACTGAATGAAGCGAAGATCAAGTACTCAACATATGACAAAGAATTCTATGCAGTCATACAAGCACTGAAGAAATGGAGACATTATTTTGTTCCTAAAGAGTTTGTTTTGTACAGTGATAATCATGGTTTACAATTCGTGACTCAACAAGAGAAGTTGAACGAAAAACATGTTAAATGGGTTGAATTCATGTAGAATTTTACTTTTGTGATTAATCATATTTCTGGAACTACTAACAAAGTTGCTAATGCTTTGAGTACGAAATGTTTGCTTATGTAGGAATTTAGAGTCAAGACTTTGGGTTTTGATAACCTCAAAGAAATGTACATGGATGACTCAGATTTTAAGGAGGCATATGAGGCATCTGAGAATCCATTTCTCAAGGAAATAAGCCAATGGACTGAGTATATGATCCAGGATGGGTTATTATTCCGGGGCAATCAACTATGTATTCCAAAATGCTTCATGAGGGAGAATCTACTGAAGGAAAAACACAATGGAGGATTGGCCAGAAACTTTGGTCATGATAAGACGTTCTCAGAGTTGAATGGCTCATATTTTTGGCCAGGGATGAGGAAAAATGTTAAGAAATTTGTGGACAGATGCAAGATTTGTCAGCACACAAAAGGGAAAAGGTAGAACACAGGGTTATATCAACCATTAACCATACCAGAAAGGCCATGGGATGCAGTGAGCATGGATTTTATATTGGGACTGCCAAAAACACAGAGAGGCTATGATTCAATCTTTGTGGTAGTCGATAGATTTTCAAAAATGGCACATTTCATACCATGCCAGAAAACCAGTGACACAACTCATATTGCAAACCTGTTTTTCAAGGAAGTCGTCAGACTTCATGGGTTTCCAAGGAGTATCATGTCTGATCGAGATACCATGTTCATAGGGAATTTTTGGAGGACCTTATGGAAAAAGTTGGGGACAAGTTTGTCTTTTATCTCAGCATATCATCCTCAAACGGATGGGTAGACAGAAGTCATGAACAAAATCTTGGGAGATTTGTTGAGGAGCTTAGTGACTGAACACCACAGTCAATGGGATTACATTTTTCCATAGGTGGAATTCACTTATAATGATTCACATAACAGAAGCACAGGGTAGAGTCCATTCTAGATTGTATATGGAATGCAGTCAAGGGGAGTTTCTGAATTGAAAGATTCAGAACAAGCTGAATTTAGGAGTGCTAGTGCAGAAGACTTTGCAGAAGGGATGAAGGAGCTTCACAGCCGAGTCAAGGAGCGATTGTAGAGTTCAAGTCAAGAATACAAGCAGAGAGCAGATAAACACAGGTGAGAACTTCAATTTGAAGTTGGTGTTCTGATTCTTGCGCATCTGAGGAAGGAAAGGTTCCCAAGGGGAACATATAACAAATTGAAGATGAAAAAGATTGGACCGTGTAGGGTCATAAGGAAATTTGGGTCAAACGCATATGGGATTGAATTACCCGATGGGGTCAGAATCACACCGATATTCAATGTTGTGAATTTGTACCCTTACAGAGCTGAAGAAGCAGGAGTAGGGAAGGAACAAAAAGAGATTCAATGGAAAAAACAAATGCCTGTAGCTGAAAAACCACAGATGGAAAGCATAATTGACAAGAGGATTAGCAAAAAGACCAGGAGAAAAGAGTATTTTGAATACTTGGTCAAATGGAAGGGACATCCAGTTGAAGATGCTAGTTGGGAAGATGAAGCAGAAATTCATAAGCATGGACAGACCGTGCAAGAGCTCATGAACGGGAGTTCATGAAAATTTTCAAGTGAGGGAGTATGATGCAGGAGCATCATAAGCAGCCAGCCAAGCAACCATAAAGGCGGAAGACAATTGGAAAAGTGCAGCACACATTTTGCACATTTTGAAATGTTTTTGAAAAATTAATGAAGCGGATATTAATGTGATAGCTGGGGAAGTGTACTTACATTTATATCTTAGATGTTGTAAATAGATCTTGAGCACCGCTCTCCTCTGTTGAATGTAAAGAAATTTATACATAATTAATGAAAGTAGGTAGATTTGAATTAATAGATTAGACTATTAAGAGAGTAGGAGGGAAAACTGATATAGACACCCTCACCCTTGTATTACTGTATCATTAGAGGAAGAACATTGTGAAGGGCATTCAGATTTTCATAAGCTGGGATCTGTAGAGAAGAACCCATGTACAAGAGCACTTGAGTTAATATATGAAGCTTTGACTCAGTTTTCATGGTGTTATGATGCTTACTATTTACATTTGCTGAATGGGATGCTTACAATTGTTTTATTCTCTCTATTTATGCATTTGTTTCAATGTTGTGTTGAATGTGTGATTTCATGTTAAGTATATGAAGTTTGAGAGAGGAGAAGAATGAGTTTCAATTGTTTCTCATCTTGAGGGTTCCTGCAAGGAGTGCAGTGAAACGTTCGCGAGGTGTGCGTTGACAAGAGTCTGAGTTTTATCTCAGAAAACTCAGCAGAGATACTGTTGTTCTCATACCAGTAGAAGTGCAGGTGAAGTACAGAGTTGTGAAAGGCATGCGCAGGCTAGTTGAAGCCTTAGAAGTTATCAACTAAGGTGAAGGTGGAAGGACTGCTGTTGCAAAGAGTGCACATAGTCAAGGACTCAAATAACCAGAGGTTATTTGAAAGATTGTCGCAAGGAGTGCGAGCAAAATTCCTTTTGGGGACTTGAGTTTTCAAGTGAAAGATCAAGAGGGATAGTACCTTTGAAGTGTTCAAAGGGAGACGAAAGTTGAAAGCATCTCATAAAAGACAAGTTCAGGAGGGAGAACACCGATTCGTCTCGCAGAAGTCATCGAGGAGTGAATCAGGCGATCATAATTCTTCGAGGAGAACTCGCAAAGTCACGAGGACTGTAGGATCCAAAGGAGCTGTAAGGTGGTTAGGAGTTGGATGAATCTGCCACCTTGACATCAAGAATCAATGTGGACTATTGATCATGGTCTGTCTGAGTCATTAAATCATTTCAGGAACTCAGGACCCATAAGTTTGGAGTGCAGGTCAAAACCCTTGGTCACTCAAAATCCCAGTTCACGAAAAGGATAATCAAGTGTGAAATTTCGGTATTTCGGGGTTCGATATACTGGGAATCTTGATGACAAGGAACCGATACCTTAGTATTGAAAATCCTGAAGTCGCGAAACGCAACGTGCCTTTGGTGTGAAACATCGGCCTTTTGGCATATCGGGGTTTGGCATACTGGGAAGCTTGATGACAAGGAGTCAGGGCGCTTAGCATAAAAAATCCCGAAGTCATGAAACGCGACGTGCCTTGTGGTGAATTTCAGGATTTCATCATTTTGACACTTTGGGTGTCGGGAAGTAGAGGAGGCAACGATTTTTGGAATCGAGAGTATCAAACTCTCGGTTCACGAAAAGTTGAAAAATCCAAAGTTGTTAGATCGTGGAGGATATTAGCTGTAGATCACATTGGAGGCGAGATTTTTGGGAATTCAGAGATCGAGGTTTTGGGAGGTGAGGAACCTTTCTACTGTGGATCTCACAAGTCGCGAAATCCGAAGAGTAAAAGAAAAAATTCCCGAAAACATTGAAGGACAATAGCCGTGGGCCTAATCGGGTTTCAGGGTTCCGGGAATCAAGCGACAGAGTTGCATGTCAACGCAACTCCCGAAATCCCGAAGAGCAAAAATCCAAAAAGTGGGTCCTAAGCATTAATCGAAGGATACTTGCAATAGAAGTCAAGGGAGTGGTCAAGCTTCGGGGAAAATCCCAAAAGACCTTCGATTTCGCCAAAAGTTGAAATTTCAGAAACCAAAAAATCATAAGGAAAGAGGAACGAGTGTTGGTTGATCACTCAAGTTCCGAAAAGCCGAAAAGAGGCGTTTGTTTTGTGTTTGGAAGGAGTCAACCCTCGTTGACATTTCGAGTTTCAGAGGTTGAAGAGACAAGGGGCTCGACAAAAGGATTCGCGAGATCGCGAACCCTGAAATCCCGAAAGTAAAAGAAAAGCCATGATCATATTTGTTGGTCAGTAGTGGAATACACCTTGGGTGTGTGGTATTCCCTGTGGGGAAACCAAAGAGTCAATCTGACTCAGGGGAAGATTTAGAACGATCCTGCGCAGATCTTGGCCCGAGGGTCGGGGGTCTGCATCAATAAGCTAGAATCGCAACACCAAAGATAGATCGAGCCATCATTCTAAGAACTTGATCGACAAACAACATTTGGTTCACGTCAAAAGTTGTGAGGACGTTACTATTCGAGGAATCTCACTTCAGAAGAATTGGAAACTTGAAAGTCGAATTACTCGAAGCCCGAAAATCTGAAATGAATAAGGACCATCGGATTTAGAGAAAATGCGATGACTATTGGATCACCTTAACTGGAAGGATAGGATAAGCAAGGGTTGAGATCTGAGATCTCGATCACCCGAATTTATGTCAGTCGTCGGACCTAATTAAATAGAAGGATAGGAGAAGCAAAGATCAATATCCATTGGATTTAATCCAAAGCAAAGATACATCACAGATAGATTGAGCCGTTGATCTAAGATCTTGATCCAATGAATGTCATTTGTTTCGGGCCTAAAGATGTGAGGAGGTTATGCTCCAGAAAAATATCACTTCAAGAATTCAAATTGAGATTTGAAATCCCTGAAGCCCGGAGAGCCGGAGAGCCAAAATACATTCTCGATCGTTGGATTGTCGGAAGTAAATCTCAGTCGTCAGATCATCCAAAGAAGATCTCAAGCATCAGATTGTCTAAAGTGAATCTGGGCCATTTGATCAAGAGTATAAGTTTGATATTTGAGATTTCAAAATTCCGGAGACCCGAAGGAGATCTCGACCATTGATCGAGAAAGGGGACGCAAAACCGTTGATCTTGTTGAAAGGTCAAATTCCGGAATTAGAGCCAGATCCATCGATTGAGAAGGACAGGTGTTCGCAGATCATCGACTCTGGAAGATTGGCGTACAAAATAAAGAACGGTTTGGGATTTGAAAGTCTCGAAGCCCAGATCACGAAATAAATCACAATCATTGATTTAGGGAGGTTGGATCTGATCTGCAGATCGTGAAAGAACAAATATGAACTGTCCGTTCAGAAGAACTATCAGGATCATGAGATTGATGGTCCCATTGCATTGTGGGGTCAGAACATGTTTGGGTCTTAATGTTTCGTGAGCGGGCCGCAATCAAAACCACGGTATCACCAAAGGCATACGTGGAGCTCTGTAGTGAATTGTGGAGTGAAAAACATATTTCCCTCAAACCACCTTTGGCCATGCCCGCAATCACGTGGTCACATGAGAACATTGCCCAAGTTCACATCAGCGGAATATTGAGGAAGGACCTAGCGCTGCTAGGCACCACTTTGGTGGTTACGCATTGAAAAAATAAAAAATCATCTATGTGTATAATCCAACGATGCCGATTAAACAAAATCCGATCAAAGTGTTGTTGTTTCACTTCATGGTTTCTTGATCAATACAATTCAGTTACACTAACATAATAAATTTCTGGGGGCATTGGAATCATTGTTCTTGAGCAGTTTGAGATTCCCGACTCGGGTGTTGGAAATCAGAAGTGTAACAGATGATGATGGAAGGAATAAAGTAAAAATGTCATGACAGAGGCAAGTTGTTGTTTTTCGGTAAAACAAGTTGAACTGTATGTGATCAAGGAGACAACAGGAACAAAGTGTGAAAGATGCAGAAATGAAGAGCATAAGCTAGACAAAGTAGAAATGGTGAAAACAATAGGTTGTACGAGAACTTAAGCGCAAGAAGATGTGAGCAGGAACACACTGATGCGGGCAGAGCAGAGAAGTGTAGCTGAACAGTGATGAGACTGGTAACCCAATGATAAATACAATATCACTGTAATAAATTTTAGAAAGCAAAGATTTAAATCTTAGGGTGGTAGGGTGGTGCTAGGGAATATTTTTGTTCTCAGAGTTTCAAGTGGGTGCTTGAACACAGGGAGTTGTAGCTTCCATCTAGTTGCATCCAGAAAAACCAGTGTGGTAGGGTGGTGCAAGGGAGAACTATTGTTCTCTGTTGTACAAGTTTGTGCCTGTGTGACTGGAATTTGGTGCTTCAATACAGTTGGTGCTGGAACACTCAGGGAGTTGGTTCTTCTGTTAGTCTCCAATTTTGACTATATTTTTGCCTACATCATGTTAGATATACCCCCATTTTCATATCTAGTATCATTTCCTTCTGGCCTTACCATGACACATTTGACATCCTTTTACCCTAAATGGAGCTATTCAAGGTATTCCTATGATTCATGTTATTTTTAATGTATTTTGATATTTTAAACTAATATTGATAGTAACGTGATATGAGTTAGGTACTTGTTCCCTTGAAGAAGATTTATCAATACCAGGTACCAGCTCACACTTAGTGGAGATGTCAAAGACTTGCATGACATGGCTAGATTGGATTGACAGTCTGATTCATATGAGTGATTGAGTCATAACTCAATGTGATGACTCAAAGCGAAATTGTAGAACTGTTTTATTATGATGCTTTATGATCCACACTTCTTGACACTACGTGTCATGAAGCTGTGAAATTAGTTTTAACTGACTATGAGTCATTTTCGGATCTAAGATTCTCTTAGATTAATGCACCTATGTTCAAGACTATTTTGGGAGGATCTATATAAATTGATATCGCTCTCAAGAAACGTTGGTTATGATATGTTATGTGATGCGATTTTTGATAATACAATTTGCTATGTGTTATGTCATTCTCTGTTAAATGATTTGAGTTTGTTTTTGAGTTATGGAGTGTGAGGTATGAAACAGTTATGCATGGAATAATCTGAGTAGCTCTGGTTTCATTTTAGGGCAATTGCACCTCTTGGTTGGGCCCACCAATAGGTTCAATTCGTTGTCTCCTTTCCACAGTATAGTTAGTTTATTTTTAGTTCTAGAATCTGCATGTGAGTTAGTTTTTCATTTGAAGTTACTCTGCTAAATTCTAGCTTAGTTATTTTCTGTTAGTTCGTTCCCAACTTCATATTATCTTGTAGATCGTTGAATGATGGAATGAGTTATTTTCCATTATAGAATTTGAAGAAAGAACCATGTGCTTAATCTAGATTTGCTCTGTTTTCTAGTTTTCAGTTTGATCATGATTTAAAGATAATTTGAGTTTAAACTTACTATGTTTTGTTAGGATAGATAGCTTATGGTCTGATTACAGGAAGCCTCCAGTACTTGTAGGGTAAAATAGGACATTTGCTAGTTTCACCTTTGGTAGATTTAGAACTATTTGATACTTAGATTAAATAAGAAGTTTTTAAAATGTTTTCTCTTTTATGGTTCAGATAGAAATGTTGATGATTAGATGTTTAAGATAATGGTAGATAGTCTTGGGTGATTTATTTAGATTAGGAATGGAAATACCTTTGCTTAACTCAGAACTGTTTCCATTTGATTAATTAGACAAGATATGATTAGTTTTAAGATAATCATTAGGATTCAGTTTCTAAGAGTAAGTTTGTGCTTTCTTCTTAGAATAACCTTTAGGTGGGAATTAGAATCTTACCAGCACATATAGTGTAGCAGCTCTAAGTTCACTTACCTTGGTTTGACAATTTAGTGTTTTCAGGTAATAAAATATTTAATACAACAGCCTGACAGCTTCCGTCTAGTGGGTCCTAGACAAACTAGAGAGTTGGTACTCTCATTAAGTTGCGGCTTGTAAAATAGAGGTGGTAGCCTCACATTGAGTTCATTCTCAAAGATAGATAATGTACAAAACATAAAAAGACTGCCTATCATTCGAAGAAGAAGAGGTGTTCTCCCTTTATGGGTTTCCTCGGGAATATATGTTTCTATATACTTCATGTGTGAGATTGATGTTGAATACTCTATTGCTTACTTCGCTGAATTATTGTGATCATCATTGAGTGTTTTGTAATGAGTTTAAAATGGGTATAATTTTTGAATCACAGTAACAAATGATTCACCCCCAGCTCTCAGTTGTCTACCAATTGGTATCAAAGTGGGTTCCATTTATATAAGGGTGGATCCTAGAGCTTAAAGATGACTAGCCATGAAGGAAATTCAACCAATAAGGCCACCCTTTTCAATGGAACAATCTTTGCCTTATGGAAAGTTAGGATGGGAGCCTACATAATGGCTTTAGGTGAAGATGTCTGGGATGTGGTAGAGACTGGTTATGTGAAGCTAGTTGTACTAGCTTCTAAGGATGACAAGCTATAATTCAGCTTCAACTCTAGGGCTATGAATTCTATTCTGAGTGGGCTTGCAGAAGAATAATTTGTAAAAGTTATGAACTTAGAATCTGCCAAAGAAATGTGGGACAAACGCATTAGCAGTTATGAAGGTAATGAGAAGGTAAAGGGTGCCAAGATTCAAACCTATAGATTACAGTTTGAAAAACTTAAGATGAAGGAGGATGAAACTGTTGGGAAGTACTTTATGAGAGTTGACGAACTAGTAAATGCAATGAAACGAGTTGGTGAAAAAATTCAGGAAGCCTCTTTAGTTTAGAAAATTTTGAGATCTTTGCCAGATAGGTTCAACCCAAAGGTCTCTGCTATAGAAGAACTTAATGATCTAAACGTTCTTCCTATTGACCAACTCGTAGGAACTTTGACTACTTATTAAATGAGGATAGGTAAATATAAAACCACCTCTAGAGAAACATCATTTAAAGCATATAAGAATGAGGATTCTGAGCTTGATGAAATTAAAGCAAAATTTGTGAGAAGACTAAAGAAAGGATGAGGCAAGTACCAAGAAAAATTTCCCTTCAAATGTTTTAACTGTGAAAAGATAGGTCACTTTGCATCTAAGTGTCCACACAAGAAGAAGGACTATAACGCTAAAGGTTAAGAGAAGTACAAATCCAAGAGATTTGGTAAAAAGAAAAGTTTATGTGTAAACAATGATGACTCTTTAGGAGACACAGATAGTGATTCTGCTTGTGAAGATAAGGTTAATGAGTTTATGCTTATGGACAAAGAGGATTATGATAATAAAAGCACAAGAAGTGATGTTAATGATGAATAAGTTTTCGTTTACTTGGAATGAGAACTAATCAGTGCCGTAGAAGAAATTGCTAGACTCAGATTTAAGAAGAAAAAGAAAAAATAATTGTTGATATAGTTCGAGAAAGAAAGTGAAAAACCTGATGAAGACTTTGCCCTGCTAAAAGTGGAATTAGAAGAGGAAAATAAAATAGAGGACATTATGAACAACAATTATTAGAGAAGAAGGCAAGATGTGAGGCCTTGGAAGAAGAGGTAGTAAAACCTAGAAAAGAGATGGAGAAGTTTAAAACATTGTATCTCCAAAATATTCCAAGCATTAAAGCCTTAGCAGAACTAAAAAAAATTATGAGAAAACAGAGATCTCCTTTATTGAAGACTGGTTTAGGCTATGTAAGTGGTTCAAGTACCAAACAACCTGAAAGCAAAGAGCTAGTAAAGATGATCAAGTTCCAAGTCAGCAAACAATCAGACCATGTGAGTACTCTGCCACCAAAAGCTAATAAAGACAAGATGATCCTTGATAAAAAAAAAAGATATCAGAATATGGAGCAACAAATGAAAAGAAGAAGGCCATCCTTCAGCTACCAAAATTTCTTCCATGGTTACTGTTTTTACTGCTCTAATTTTGTTCATAAGATTGCAAATTGTCAAATAAAGTTTAGAGACATGCAACTGAGGAGAACAATAAATAAACAATCATTTCAACATAGAGCTAAACAACCAATGAATAGACAAAGTTGCACCAATCACTTTGACCTGTTGAACAATGATCTTGAATGCTATAACTGTCATAACTTCGGCCACAAAATTGCAAACAACCATCTGAAGAATTACAAAGCAGATCCAAGGATAAAACCCTTAGCTGGAAATGTTAGCACATGGAAAAAGAAAGATAATGAAAAGTGTGGTCTAGTGCTTTCAGCTCAAAAACAAAAATACCCCTGGTATATAGACAGTGGATGTTCCAAGCATGTGACAGGAGACAAGGATAAGTTTCTGTCTATAAGTAAAAACAAAACAAGAAATGTGACCTTTGGAAATGATGAACCAGGTAAAATCAAGGGAAAAGGGATGGTGAGTTTGAGTAATGGTAAAGGAAAATCACAGGATGTTATGCTTGTAGATGGCCTGAAACATAATTTTCTTAGTGTAAGTCAAATGTGTGACAGAGGATGTGAAGTGGTGTTCACTTCCAAATATTGTAAGATAAAGTCTGTAAACTCAGGACACGTGGTGGCTAAAGGCATAATGACAGATAATAATGTATATGTGATGAAAGAAGATAGAGAAGAGTGTCATCTAAGAAAACATGATGAAATATGGTTATGGCATAGGAAACTTGGACATATAAACTTTAACCACTTAATCAAGCTCAAAAATCTTGAGGCAGTAAAAGAACTTCCAAGAATATCAAAGCCACACGATTCTGTGTGTAAACCCTGCCAAGTAGGAAAGCTAACTAAGACATAGTTTAAATCCAAGATCTCTACTTCAAAAGAGAAATCACTCCAATTAGTTCATATGGATTTATGTGGACCATCAAGACAAGAAGGCACATGGAAGGAAAACTACTTCATGTTTATCTTTGATGATTACTCCTGACTCACTTGGGTTGCTTTTCTCAAAGAAAAAGATGAATCATTTGAGAAATTTAAAATATTTAAGACTTTAACTGAGAATCAAATAGGCAACATGTTAAAGGCAGTAAGATCAGACAGAGGAGGAGAATTTATGTCAAGTGATTTCAAGGAATTCTGTGATAAACATGGGATCAAGAGAGAATACACAATCCCAGGAACTCTCCAACAAAATGGAGTAGTTGAGAGGCAAAACAAAATAGTTCAGCAAATGGCCAGGTCAATGATGAATGAGAAGAACATTGGTCAAACCTAATGGGTAGAAGCAATACACACACAAATCCATACTCTTAACAAATCCCAACTCAGACCACACAGTGACAAGACACCTTATGAACTGTGGTATGGAAGACCTGTTTCAATCAAACACTTCAAAGTCTATGGGTGTAAGTGCTACATAAAGAATAATAATGAAAACCTTTGCAAGTATGACGACAGGGATGATGAAAGCATATTCTTAGGATATGATACCAATAGTAAATGATATAGATGATTTAATAAAAGATTGTATAACTTAGTTGATTGCATTGATTTAAAGGTTGATGAAGGAGTCCCAGTAAGAGAGGTGAGCAATATTGAGTTTGCTATAGAGAAAACAACTGAAGTTGAAGATGAACAGGTCCAAGAAATAGAAAAACAAGACTTTGAGTTAGATGAAGATACAAATACTCAGACAGACTGAAATCAACAGAAAACAACAAATCCTTCCTCCAGGATTACTCAAAAGAATCATCCTGCAAGTCAGATAATTGGTGAAAAAGACAAAGGTGTACAAACCAGGAGAAGGATAATCAAAGACATCGAGAAATCACATATAGAGTTCATATCCATTGTGGAACCCAAGAAATTTAATGAAGCCAATAAAGATGTAATTTGGTTAAAATCAATGAATGAGGAACTGGATCAGATTGAGAAGAACAATACTTGGGAGCTTGTTCCTAGACCTGCAGATAAGAATGTAATTGGCTCCAAATGGGTGTTTAAGAACAAAATGAATGAACATGGACAAATTGTTAGGAATAAAACCGTATTGGTTTGTAAGGGGTATGCAAAAGTTAAAGGGCATGATTTTGATGAATCCTTTGCACCAGTGGCAAGATTGGAAGCCATCAACATATTTCTTGCCTATGCATGTCATAAGAACTTTAAAGTATATCATATGGATGTTAAGTCAACATTTCTTAATGTATATCTAGAAGAAGAAGTATATGTGGAGCAACCTGAAGGATTTTCACAGACAAATAATCATGACTATGTCTGTAAGTTGAAAAAGACATTATATGGACTGAAACAGGCACCACGAGCCTGGTATTATAGACTTGAAAAATTTCTACAGGACAAAGGGTTCAAGAAAGGTTGTTGACAGTGATCTGTACATTAAGTTTGAAGGTAATGATTTATTCTAGTTGTTTTGGTTTATGTAGATTAAATTATTTTTGGATGCACAAATGACCCTTCAGTTTAGTGGATTTCTAATTCAATGGAGACTAAGTTTGAGATGTCCTTGATAAGAGAACTTTCATATTTTCTTGGTTTACAAATCAATCAGAGTTCTGCAGGGCTATTTATCTCTCAAGAAAATTATTTGAAAGAGATGTTGAATAAGTTTCAGATGGAAGATTCCTCTCCTGTTAATATACCTATGGTGGTTGGTTGCAAGCTCAATATAGATGATATTTCACCTAATGTTGATCAAAGAACATATCGATCAATGATAGTCAGTCTTCTGTACATCACAACATCATGTCCTAATATAATGTAAGCTATTGGAATGGTAGGTCGTTTTCAGTCTGCTCCTAAACAAAGTCATTTAGCAGCTGTCAAAAGGATATTCAAATATTTGAAGGGTACAATGACTTATGGTCTCTGGTATCCTAAAAAATAGAATTTTCAATTAAATGCATATTCAGATACTGATTGGGAAAACTGTTTAGATGAGAGAAAGAGCATCAGTGGAGGTGTATTCTTCTTAGGTGATTCGTTAGTAGAATGTATTAGTAATAAGAAGAGATCTATTTCATTATCAACTACAGAGGCAGAGTACATTGTTGTTGCTACTTGTTGCACTTAGATCTTATGGATGATACAAAATCTTGTAGATTTGAAGGTAACTTATACTGATCCCATTCCACTTCACTGTGATAACACCAGTGCCATTAGTGTCTCGAAGAATCATGTTCTCCATTCAAAGACGAAGCATATACCAATAAAGTATCATTTTCTCAAAGAGCAAGTTACAAACAAAGTTGTTCAACTCAATTATATCCCTTCCACAGAAAAAATTGAAAACATATTTACTAAACCCCTAGCTAAGACACCATTTGAATATCTCCATCAGAAGCTAGGTGTCATCCCTTCTCTCACCTAAGAGAGTCCATCCTGTCAGGGGGAGTATGTGTTGGTTGAATATCTAATACCTCCGAAAAAGTATTGCAACAACTCACGGGGAGCATGTTTTCTTTGACATTGATGTCAAAGGGGGAGAAAATGCGTGGTCTGGATACTACAGTTGGAGGTCTAAGAAGAATAGTGCAGCCTTTCAGGGTTTCCATCAATGCCAAAGGGGGTGATTATTGACATGTTTTTACAAGAAGGTTGTGCTTGTCATTGATGGCAAGAACAACAACAAAGATAATGAACATGAAAAGAATAAGCTCAGGAGGAGAAGCGAACAATATGCAGAGATCAAATATCAGAAGGAAAAGCGTAAGCTTAGGGTGAGAAGCCTAAGCAACCGTCCGATCAAGAAATTGACCATGTTGATTGTATAATACTATGGACGTCATTCATATGAGTGACCATGGGCTTGACGACCATTGGAGGATCATGACCATCGAATCTTCAAGCCAGATCAATGACAGGGATGGATTGTGGAGAGAAAAAGAAGAGTTAAACAACTTGCTAGTTCTAATCTGGCAATTGGTCTAGATCGTCTGATCTCATAAACCAAAATATCGACAATTGTTGTTGATTTAACAAGCAATCAGATTAAGTTGGATAAATTCATGAGCATCGGATGCGTAATCGCCAAATCAACGGTAGGGATAGATTGCGAAGATCGAAAGGAGAATTAAATATTGTGTTGTTTCCAATCCCGCAATTAGTCAAGACAGGCAGATCTTATAGCCTCGAAGATCGATGATTGTGGTTGATTCACCAACATCGCACAACTTCAAATTGAGGATTTTTGGTGACGAGTTAAATCACTTGCAAGTTGTGGTTCCGTAACCATCCTTGATCGGTGATCTTCTTCGAGTGTCTTCACGACCGTTGGATTAGTTTTAAGTGGAAGGACAGGATAAGCTAGAAGAGAAGCACTGAAGATAGATCGAGGCATCGATCTAAGAACATGATCAACGAACAACATTTGGTTCATGTCAAAAGTTGCGAGGAGGTTATTGTTCGGGGAATCTCACTTTGGAAGAATTGGCAACTTGAAAGTCAAATTACTCGAAGCCCGAAAATACGAAATGAATAAGGACCATAGGATCTGGAGAAAATGTTATGACCGTTGGATCACCTTAAGTGGAAGGACAAGATAAGCAAGGGATGATATTTGAGATCTCGATCACTCGAATTTTCGTCAACCGTCGGATCAAATTAAATGGAAGGATAGGATAAGCGAAGATGGAGAGCCCTTGGATTTAATCCAAAGAAAATATGCAACGTAGATAGATTGAGCCGTTGATATAAGATATTGATCCAATAAACATCATTCGTTTCGGGTATAAAGATGTGACGAGGTTACACTTCGGAAAAATCTCACTTCAAGAATTCATTTTGAGATTTGAAATCCCCAAAGGCTAGAGAGAAAAATACATTGTCGACCATGGGATCGTCCGAAGTAAATATCAGTCATCAGATCATTCAAAGAAGATCTGAAGTGTTGGATCATCCGAAATGAATCTGGGTCGTCTGATCCATAGTGTAAGTTTGAGATTTGAGATTTTAGAAGTCTGGAGACCCAAAGGATATCTCGACCATTGATCGAGAAAGGGGACACATAACCGTTGATCTGGTTGAAAGGTCAAATTCCCGAAGTAGAGGCAGAATCGTCGATTCAGAAGGATAGGTGTCCGCAGATCATCAACTCCGAAAGATTGACATACAAAAGAAAGGGAGGTTTGAGATTTGAAACTCCTGAAGCCCAGATCAAGAAATGAATCATAGTCGTTGATTTAGGGAGGTTGGATTTGATCCATAGATCGTGAAAGAAAAAATAGGACCCGTTTGTTTAGAAGCACCGTCAAGATCATGATATCGACGGTCTCGTCACATTGCGGGGTCAGAACATGCTCTGGTCTTAATTTTTCGTGAGTGGGCCGTAATCAAAACCACGGTATCTCGAAAGGCATACGTGGAGCTTTGTAGTGAATTATTGGGAGAAAAGTGGATTTCCCTCAAACAACCTTTGGCTGTGCCCGCAATCACGTGGTCACATGAGAACATCGCCCAAGGTCACATTAGCGGAAGATTTAGGAAGGAGCTAGCGCTGCTAGGCTCCATTTCAGTGGTTACGCATTCAAAAAATAAAAAATCCTCTATGTGTATAATCCAATGACGCTGATTAAACAAAATCTGATCGAAGGGTTGTTGTTTCCCTTTGTGGTTTCTTGATCAGTTACGATTCAGTTACACTAACTGAATAATTGTTCTGGGGGCATTGGAATCACTGTTCTTGAGTAGTTTGAGATTTCCGACTCGGGCATTGGAGATCTAAAGTGTAACGAATGACGAGGGAAGGAATAAAGGAAAAATGTTGTGACAGAGGTAGGTTGTTGTTTTTTAGTAAAACAAGTTGAAATGTATGTGATCAAGGAGACGATAGTAATAGAGTGTGAAAGATGCAGAGATACAGAACATAAGGTGGCAAAGAATAAATGGTGAAAACAATAGACTGTACGAGAACTTAAGCACACGGAGATGCAAGAAAGAACACATTGATGCATGCAGAGAAGAGTAGTGTAGCTGAACAGTGATGAGACTGGTAAGCCATTGATAAATACTGTATCACTGGAATAAATTTCAAAAAGAAAAGATTTATATCTCAGGGTTGTAGGGTGGTGCTAGGAGGATTGTTGTCCTCCGAGTTTCAAGCGGGTGTTTGAACACAGGAAGTTGTAGCTTCCATCCGGTTGCAGCTAGAAAAACTAGGGTGGTAGGGTGGTGCAAGGGAGAACTATTGTTCTCTGTTGTACAGGTTGGTCCTGTGTGACTAGAAGTTGGTGCTGGAACACTCAAGGAGTTGGTGCTTCCTTCTAGTGGGTGCTAGAGAAACCAGAGAGTTGGTGCTCTCAACAAGTTGCAGCCTGTAAAACAGAGGTGGTAGCCTCACATTGAGTTGGTGCTCAAAGGTAGATGATGTACATAACATAAAAATACTGCCTATCATTCAAAGAAGAAGAGGTTTTCTCCCTTTATGGGTTTCCTCAGGAATATATGTTTCTATATACTTCATGTGTGTGATTGATGTTGAATACTCTATTGCTTACTTCCGTGAATTATTGTGATCATCATTGAGTGTTATGTAATGAGTTTAAAATGAGTATAATTGTTTAAGCACAATAACAACTGATTCACCCCCCCTCTCATTTGTCTAACAAAATATTAATTTAGTTGTTGAGATTAGGTGATAGAAGGAGATTAATAAAGTATTAAAATTAGTTGTGGAGATAAAATAAAATCAAATTAATGTGATAACCATAGCTTTAAAAGAGGGATAATTAATATGGATAATACGAGATAATTAATAATGGTAATAATGGGTAATTAATAAAGATAATAAATTGTTGTGACTAGGCTAAATGGAATTATAAAGATGTAAGGAGACTTTAGAGAGGTACATTTAGATTGCAAGGAAACTAATCAAAACATAAAGAAAAATGATGAGGGCAAGGATGGAGACAATGATGCTATTAATTCTAAATAGAAGAAGGCTAATAATCAAGGTAGTGAGGATGTTTTTCAATTTCAAAAGCTTCTTAAATGAGGCTAGACAAATAAAGACTAACTAAGATTAAAATTTTAAATTGGTCAAAAACAAATGAAATGTTAGGAATTAAAAGACCATTCAACCATAATTGATAATTGATAATTGATTTGAAGATTTTATTGTAAATATGTGGAATAAAAAATATAGTTTATAATTGAATAAATAAAAAGTATAAATATGTGATTATAGAAAAACATGATTAACCACGCAAAAACAAATATCATAAAAAAATATAATTTAATTGAATAAAGAAAAAGGTTAAATATGTCGAAGGAGAAGACCAAATAATGATAAAACAAACTTGAACAGCGTTGGTGAGAAATTAAACCACTTAATTCGAAACGGAAAGAAATTGAAGGAAGAACAAATAATGATAAAAGCAAATCAACTTCAACAGCGTTGATAAAATATTAAACCACTTAAACCACTTTCTTTAGTGTGCCAGGTATATGAATAATCAGATTTGATGGATGGCACTGACTAAAGTAAATGGTTGATCTGTGAAAACGATTAAAGTAGGTTTTGATAAGCAATCACAATCCTCTCTGAGACGGTGTTATAAGAAATGATTACATATCACTACACAGGAATGGAATTCTAATCCTATCGGCACGTGTCATTAAAAAATCATAAAATATGACAATTCTAATCTTATCGGCCGCCTCGTTATTTTTTAATTTTCCAGTTCACGATAATATGCCTGTATGGTGATAATATGCCTGTATGGTAATGGTTATTTCAGGAGTTGGTAAAACGTTTTTTTTTCTTTATGTATAAATTATTATTTTAAATGTATAAATAAATTTAATATGGTTAAAATTCTTATAAAATATTAAATTATATAAACTTGGCCACTCTGTAAATCCAACCATTCTTCATCAAATTTCAAACAAAAAATAATAAAAAAATATCCCAAAAAATATCCAAAGGCTAGAACGTTTAGACTAATAAATTCAAATGGAAACCAAGGAAACCTTGTATTTAACGTTCCTCTGTACATATTCAATAGCAATGACAGTTGAATAGTCAATTATAAGCGTGCAATAATTATCCTTCAAAAATTTTACGTGAAGGAATATCCTTATTTATTTTTCGGGATGCCCATTTTATTTGGCCGCCTTGCTTAGAACGGTCCAAGATAATGCTATTCTGACATAAATTATTTGTTTATTAATTGGAGACAGCTGTCGGAAGCCTTATCTGGACTATCTGATAAAAAGTTACCAACGATATTACTTTAAAAATCAGGGTTTATTCTCGGTTTATTCTCCTAGTCAAGAAAAAGATAAAGATAGAGATAACCATGGCCGTCCTATCAGTTTAGTCAGATAACGTGGCAGGCTCTTTTGTAACATGAAATCTACTATGATTTTCTACTTAGAGAGCTTCCTTGCTCTCTTCTGAGATTCGTTTTCAATTGGAGTGAAAGAACGAGGAAGCTCTGAAATTGCTTTCAAACAAATATTTTAGCTTACGTTGAGCAACAAACTCTGCAGGATTTGATTTTTCTAAGGTCGTGGCCGCAAGATTAATGAGCAGAGAATGATCTTAGAGGCCGGAAGAGATCCCTTAACTCCAGTAGACCTGTCATACGAAAGTCCACAGGCGGCCATGAGTGGAAGCACGGCGGTTATTCTTCTTGCTTTTCTCTGCGCAGTCATATCTCTAGCGGGGTTCGCTTTTGTCGTTCCGTGGGGCTACATTTGGAGGTCATGCCAGAATAATATGGCTGCCAGACAGGCTAACACTGGCATGGACGAGAAATTCATACAAGCGCTCCCCTCAATCATCTATGGAAAACCAATCCGACATCTCCCCGGGATATCGATTGCAACGGATTGCACTATCTGCTTGGCGGAATTCGTTGAAGGTGAAGCTGTAACAGTGTTGCCAAGCTGCAACCATGGCTTCCACATGGGCTGTATAGGTAAATGGCTTCGCTCTCACTCTTCATGTCCTACATGTAGACATTGTCTTCCTTTTCATGTCTGTAAAAACATGACAAACCACAGTCGGTGCAGCAAACCAAACGCCCCTGAAGGGCAACTTTATCAGCAAAGTGCATCTGAAGAATATGGCGAAATCTTAGACATAGAGTGTGGAATTAAGCAATAGATATGTCCGTCGCCAGATAAATCATATGGAGGGAACGGGATTATTCATGAAATGTTTGAAATAGATGCAATCGTATACTGTGATGAGTTCACAGTGTGCATTGAATATAGTGAAAGTTCAGCTTAAACTGAGAGGATACTGTATTACAGTCTGCTATGGATGAAATTGCCAACGGTTTCCGGACAATTAGACGGTCTCCTATGGATGAAATTGCCAACGGTTTCCGGACAATTAGAAAGCATATTAGAAGTTGCGTATAAGCGTGGGAAATTTACCAATACTTCTCCTTGTTTGTTTGTGGAAGAAATATAATGCTGGAACTTCGACGTAAAAGTTTCACCCATTGTAATATATCATGGAACTAGATTTGACAACTAAATGATTAATCATTTTAATCTTAAATGATTAATGACAACTAATTATGATGGTATATATGTTTTTATATATTTATATTTTTAATACTTTATTTTTAATATCTTTTAAGCGAAATGACATGCTTATCTCTCCACTTTCACTTGACAGACACTTTACAATTTTAAAATTACAAAATAAATTAAAGTATGAATAGCGTCTAGAAACGATTGAGCGAAAGTTCATCTACGTTTAAGAAAACCGGGGCGATCAACTTTAGTCCATGCTTTTTAAATAATTCAGAAAACACATTTTACATAATATTTCAAATCAAAATCAAACTTTTGATTTTAAAAATTAAACACATGTTTTTTTGCATTCATTCAAACTCTAAAATAAATATTATTTTGCAAATTCCACACATAATTTAAGAATGTCAATGTATTTCCAACACTGTTTTATTCAAATTAATGGAAGGTTATTAATATCAATGAGGATTCATTTTAATTTTGGATCTATTATGTATATTGAGGTGTAGAGCTTAAAATTTTTCCTTAAATTTTGTGTTTTAAAAAAAAGGTTTTTTATCTTTAGGGATTTGATGTTTTTCTAAGCATCATAGATTAATATCAAATACATATTGAACACCTAAAGAATTACACATTTCCCACATACTAAAAAATGCACCATTCAAATACATCTATTCGACCAAATCTACTAAAATTTTATTCCTAAATGAATGTCATATCCACCAATGCTTCCACCCCATTTCACATTCAAAATGTTTTGAAATCAAATACTATAGAGAAAATCAACCCCACATAGATAATATCATTAATTTATATAGTTACAATGAAACATGTTAAATTCTTAATCTTATTCCATAAGGCAAGGGGATTTTGACAACATTTCGATTTTGACAATCAATATATGAAGCAACCGTGCCAATAAAGATAATGGATATGTACATAAAGCAATTGTACCAGTAAAGATAGGCGTACACGAATAAGTTTGCTTCGAGACCATCTTTTATGTGCACAAAAGAATGGTTTGTTGTGTACAAAGGAAGAGCCATTAGATTTGTGTTTGTTAGTAGATATCTTTTTAGGGTCATGTGAATGCTTACGAAAAAAATATAATAATGATGTTGATGAGATAGGTTAGAAGAGATTTTAACAGATTATAGACATATGTTGCTATATAAATTAATAAAGTTTTGGTTTTTTGGTTTTTGATTTTTGGTTTTGAATTGTTAAAAATTGATGGTTGCATTGAGAGGTACTCTATACTTAGGATGGGAGAGATATTCATATAATATAACTCATCAAAACAATAATAAACCAATAATAAATGGTTAAAATAATAATAATAAAAAAAAATTAATAATGAAAAATTATACACACAACAATTCAATGTGGGGGAGATCTTTATGTAAATAAAATATTTAAATAATAATAAAAATTTAAAAAAATAAAAATAAAAATTTATGTCAATTCCATAGCACACATACACATATTTATGTTTAAATCTATGTTGATTTTTTGTGATGTAATTGGAAAAGAAAGGAATTTTAAAAAGAAAATTCATTAAAAAATATTTATTATTATTATGATGATGATGATGATTAACGTCCATTAAGACTAAGTTGGTCTATCGGACCTTAAGAGGGTAAGTGATTACTTGCGATTCTTTAGAATTTTGTTCTTGTGCTCGAAAAACATTAAGAGAAGCTTTCCAAGATCACCATACTTTTGTTGAGTTAAGAGGTTAGGAAGGTTGGTAGTGCGACAAATATTTTGAAAATGAGATCTAATATGGGTATAGGATGGACAATTTAAGAGAAAGTGATTTTCATCTTCAACCTTCTTAGTGTCAAAAAGGTGACACACTCTTTCATCCCATGGCGTTTTAAGAATTGACCAATGCCCAATTTCACTATGGAGATCGTGAGAAATTGTTCTTATCTTAGCAATGCTTATATTTTTCTTTACACTTGGAAAAACAGATAGATAATTTTGATCTTCTAGATTACGGTTGATTACATCCTTATAACACCTTAATTTTCTTTTTTCCTCTAACTCTTTATCACACCACATTTTCTCCTTAAATTTTGATTTGACGTTTTTTTTAATAGTATCTTTATTCTACAAAATGGTGTCTTCCATGATTCCCCAATAGTTTAGCCAAGACCGGGCATCTTTATGCTATCCTCGCTTGAGTCGATGGTGGTTATGACTCGATTTTGAAGAAATTT
The DNA here is from genome assembly GCA_900067695.1 of Picea abies. NCBI lineage: Eukaryota > Viridiplantae > Streptophyta > Pinopsida > Pinales > Pinaceae > Picea > Picea abies. Next base: position 7,487 of record CBVK0105301789.1, on the reverse strand, counting down.
TAGGAAGCCTCTTGTCTTCCATGTTGTTTAACTTGTTCTTATACATTAGGTATCTAGTCATAGCTATTCTTTCAATGGGGGAGAGGCTTGTTTCTAAGAGGAGGATGAGATAGGGCGTATTTCCTTTAATTTTGAGATTATAGGTTATAAAATTATTTTGTATTTGCTCTATCTTTCTCCAGGATTCACAAGAGATACTACAACCCCAAACTTCACAACCATAAAGAATAACATGTGTAACAAGAGTCTCAAAGAGGAGTTTCTTCTTATCCCAACTCCAAATATCAACTCATTTACAATTGTTTTCAAGCCCATAATAAAATTTCCATCCCCCAATAATCCTTTTCTCAATTCCATAATTCCAGTTAAGCTTGTGGTGAATATTGATTCCAAGATATTTGTATGAAGTCATTTCCTCCAAGTTGTTGTTGTCATTTACAAAGGTATCATCAGGGATCTTATTGGATTAAATAATCATGACCTTAGTCTTATTAGTATTAACATTCATACCCATATTGGAGCAAAAATCCTGGAGGATTATTAGTTGGTTTTCAAGATCATAGGGACTCCTTGCCATAAGAACGATATCATCGGCATAAAGAAGAAGATTGATTACTATACTAGTGAGAGTATGGATAGCACAACCTTATTTTTCCAAGCAATCTTCTAACTTGTGAATGTATATGCCAAAAATGGTAGGGCACAAGGGACAATCTTGTTTGACTCTGATCTTGTAGTTAATCTCTTTTGACCAACCCTTAGTGTTTTTAAACATAGCAATAATGTTCTCATACATCCTTATTGCAGCATCCCTCAACTCGAGAGGCACTTTTATCTCTTCCAACCTATTCCAAATATTTTTCTTAGGAACCATGTCAAAAGATTTTCTAAAGTCAACAAAACAACAAAAAATATTGGTTTTAGTATTGCGGAACTCCTCTGTAATGATCCTAAAGGTAACAAGATGGTCCACAGTTGAATGATATCTCTTAAACCCGACCTGACCTTTAGTTGTTTTACCGTGACTTTCTATCTAAAGGATAATCCTCTTTTCCAAAATAATTCCATAAAGCTTGGCTAAAATCTAGCTAATCACAATGGTCCTATAGTTAGAGGGAATGTCTTTTTCCCCATTTTTAAAAATAGGAACAATGAGGCTTTGCGTCTAGGGTTTAGGGAAGCCCTGCTTGACTGCTAAATTGAAGATCTTGTGTATGTGAGGGATAAGAATAGGCCCTCCAATTTAAAACAAATCATCTTGGTAGCCTTTAATGTCCTTAGATTTCCCATTTGCAAGCCGCTTAACCCTAAACTCTATGTCATCTAAAGAAAAACTCTATGTCATCTAAAGAAAAAACTTCTTCCTTTGTAGGGACAATAGGAATGGTGTCCATGGCATTAGGGAACTCGTAAAGATGTTTAAGGTAGGAATTCCAGTCCCTTAAGGGAATCCTATTATTTTCTTTAGTATTGCGGTTTAGAATTTGGCACGAAAACTTCTTAGGATCCAACTTATATAGTTGTGAAAGTTTCTCTTGTCTTTTATTGATATAGTACCTTTTTATTTATTTTTAGGTCTTTGTACGCATTGATCTCATCGAGTTTTAAGGACTCATTAGAAGCATCCCTAATGGATTTCCTAGAAATTTTACATTCTTTATCATACCAAGGGTTGGTCTTTCTATTATTGTTTTTATAGGAAACCTCGAAAGAGAACTTGTTAATAGAAGTGGAAAGGGTAGTTGTAAAATTATGATAGAGTTATTCAATGTTGTCCTTATAAGTTAGGATATTTAATTTACTATTTAAATCATTTAAGAAAATGTCAACTTTACTTTTGTCAAAGCACAAATTCCTTTCATTATCAGAATTGTCTTCAATGACACTCCTATGCATGAAAAAGTTTAGAGTTATGGTTAAAGGTTTATCATCAGAGTCGCACTCATGGTCATTTAAAAGGTCAAAAGTTGTTATTTGGTTGGAAACAGGGATATCAGATATCACATAATCTACAACACTACTACCTAGCCCATGAATACAAGTCATCTAGTTGGACTTTGGCCACTTCATTACTCCATTGCAAATTATTAGGTCTTGAGAGTTGTAGAGCTTGACCAACTCAGTACCAAACAAATTCTCAATTAGGTCTTTAGAGCTTATTTTGTAGCTATTAGATAAAACAAGTTCCCCATCTAGCCATAAAGGATTATGGTTGGAATCAATACTTAAAAGAGTAGCTTGTTTAGTTGCAGTCCTAGCATTAAAGTCTTCTAGCAGGAGGATATTACCTTCATTTTTCAAGTTATAAATATCTTGTTCTAAATTATTGTAGGGATAATTGTTATCTAGATTGTTTTTCTTATAAAAAGAACAATTAATAGGTGCAAAATAGAAAATTGATATATACATCTTTTTTGGTGTCTAGAATTTCTATCCAAATGTAATGATTGAGAGGGTCAATCTTATGAAGTTGAACATGAGGAGAAATGCTCTTTCTAATATAACAATCTATGCCTCCTATCCCTCTATGGTGGGATTTTATGTTCCATGTCGACCACAAGACAAATCCTTCTATGTTAGGGACCTTACACTCTTCATGCTCCCAAGTTTCAACTAGACAGATAATATCAATATCACTTGGGATCCAACTTATCATAGGACCTTTGTGCCATGGAAAGCCACAACAGTTCCAAAAAAGGATCTTGAGTGTCCCAAATTCCTATTTATTATTATCCTTTTGGTCTCTATCTCTAACAATAGCTTTTGAATTTCTAATTATTGTCCATTTTCCTTCTTTCGTGGCTTGTTTTACCTTTTTAACTTCCTTCCTTAATTTAGCTTGGTCTTCGGGAATGAGGTCTTCATTTATAAATATTCCTGACCCTTTTAAGCATGGAGATTTACTAAGTATGCTATATTTATGGTCATTACAACTTACTTTGACATGGATCAACCTATCTTTGTGATCAATTATTTTTCCTAGCCTATTTTCTTCTATGAGGTAAGTTGTATCAATTTGTGATTTATTATTTAAATCTTCTTTTACTATTGCTAGCATATCCTCCTCTTGTTGTTTTTTTATACCAAAAATTATGAGGTTCAAGAATTTTTTGTTACGCTCATGGTCAAGTTCGATTAGCTTATTCATTTCCTCTTTGATGGGTTTGATATCCAATTTGTTTTTCATATTACCGAGGGTCAAATTGTTGGTTAGTTTTTCTTCTAACTCTTTAATCCTATCTCTCAAGTTGTGATTTTCTTCAACCCCTCCTTCTTGGGATGATTGTTTATGTTTTTTCATTTCTTGAATCCTATCCTTCATTGTATGCAATTCACTCTTGAACCCTAAGAATCTATCATCTATTTGAGTTTGAATGGTATCTTTAATTTTTTTATCAATCATTGCCTCTAGCTCTATTTGGAGTTTTACGTCTTTTTCTTCACTCCTTTTTTCTAATGATTCTAACTCTATTTGGATTTTGACATCTCTCTCTTCTCTCCTTTTTTCTAATGATTCTAACTCTATTTGGATTTTGGCATCTCTCTCTTCTCTACTTTTTTCTACTGATTCTCACTCTATTTGGATTTTGGCATCTCACTCTTCTCTCCTTTTCTCTAATGATTCTAACTCTATTTGGATTTTGGCATATCTCTCTTCTCTCTTTTTTTCTACTGATTCCATATAATTGTAAAGGATATCTAGAGTGATTTTCGGGGACCTCCCCCTCTTAGGATGAGTTTTTGGAATAGGTGGTGGAGAGCTGGTATTGAAAAGAAAATGTAACAATTATTATTTTGGATGAACTTTAAAAATGGATTGTTTTTTTTTAATTGATAGTAATGATATTAATTACTATGTCTTAAATCAACTTTTACTTATGAAACTAAAAAATAAAAAATAGATAAAATATATTTAAATCTCTTTACCATTATAAATATATTTTAAATTAAAGTTGAATCAAAGTAAAAAGTGACTCACCTTATTTCACATGTCCAATTGCTCAACCGGTTGAAGAAGCCAAAAATAATTTTAAAAAACCAAAGGTAAAAACCAAAGAGAAGTATTATTCTCGTTCAAAAGGAAAGATATAATAAAATATCTCCTTCTTCAAAACCGCAAAAATATAATTTCAAACAATTTTCTCCTAGATATGTCCACATTCTATATCAATTCCTTTAAATATAGATAAAAAATAATCTTTGATTTCCTCTCGCTTCAAGAGAGGTGATACTATACATTATAACAAAACTGTCAATAATAGTATGTCAAGCCTTTAGAGATGGGCACAAGATATAGAGTCCAAAACTGCTAAACATTGTATGGCAAGAAGACATTAGGAAGCGAAAATAACTCGGCTAGGGTTTGGAGAAAAACTCTGTTGGCTGCTAATTGTGCATTTACCGGCATGAAGACAGTGGGAAGCAAAAAGAACTCGGCTAAGGTTTGCCTAAAAACATTGTTGGTAGCTGACTGTACCTCTTACTGCTATGGGATCCACAAGAACCTCAGCAAGTGAAGCTAGCATGCCTCTGCAAGTGAAAATGGCCTGTCGGAATGAAATGCAACAACATTCAAAGAGGGAGCATGTACCATGTCAGTCCCCAACATATCATCGTGAAGACCCAACAGGTTGCAGCAAATGAATAGACGCTTCATGACCGTTAGTGTAGGAAATATGAGATCATTGTCTAGGCGTAATCTAAGCGGTTGTGGTATGTCACAATACAACTTCTGTAATTTGCTAAGAACAACTACAGACCTAGATTGGCACCAGAGTGTAGCGATTACAGAAGTAGCGTATTTAAGAAATCACAACATGCAAATGCTATAAACATAAATATGGATATAATTAATAATATAAATAAGCAGAAACAAAAAGACAGAGATAAAATCTAATTCTTTATTGAATAATACTCTAAATTTTGTTTGTCGATTACAACATGGAGGCCTGAGCCTCTCCATAATTCATACTATGCTAGATTAGCATGATTAGACAGACAAATAGTATCACTTCCCTAAGCAAGAGATGGTATTTAGTCTCTTTTTCTTGTGTTTTAGTTCACTAGAAATGAACCTCTTGTGTTTTAGTTCACTAGAAATGAACCTTATCTTCCCCTATTGCATACTATTGGAACTAAACCGTTACTAGAACTAAACTTTTCAGATTATTCAGCTCACATGATAGTCCAACAATCTTTGTAACACTTCACCTCTTCCTAAGATGTCTACTAATTCCCATGGGTATCTTGTGGTCAATATCCCTTTGATTGTCCCAATTTACTCTCATCTATTTTTCTTTTATCAATTCCGTAGTAGCATGTCAATTCTGTAGCAAAATCTGAATCTTTGTAACACATAATCTCCTCCTAAGATGTCTCTACTAAATCGCATGGGAATCTTGTGGTCAATATCCTTTTATTTTCCCAATTTACTCTCATCTATTTGTCTTTTATCAATTCCATAGTAGCATGCCAATTCTGTAGCAAAATCTGAATTTTGTAGCAATCCCAGCAACACAACAATTCTATATAAACACATGGATCCACAACAATTCTATAGCAACATAGCAATTATATAGCAATGATGATTTACCTCTTTATTCCTCATACTAAGTAAATTAACTAAACAACAAGAAACGTAGATTGTAAAAAATATTTTAATGTGATCTAAAGATGGTTTTGCATCACACACCCTTGGTAAGAAGACATGAGCATCCAACTCATGTGGATTGAAGTGCACACTCTTTGAGTAATATCGTACACTAAAGGCGATCCAATTCTTCCTCTACAATTCACGATGCATTCTCTAAGTTTTTGTTCTTCGGCGTTGTCTAATTGCTCTGTATGTTTTGGCCTTTTTCGTCGGAATCCATTGACATAAATATGTACGAAATCACATTTTTTTTGTAATTTAAATTGCATTTTTGAATGCAGAAATGGATTTAGTTTGTTGAACCCCCCCCCGAATTATACATAATTACCCACTCAAACATGCCTCAATGTTCCTTCTATCCTCGACTTTTGGAAACTTAACCAAGTCTACAACACCTTTTGGAGACCTACCATACACTACTTGAAATGGATTTTTTTTCCAGTGGATATATTCACTGAATTTTTGTAAGAGAATTCAACTTGAGCTACAACCAAATTCCATTGACCTGGTTTTATCCAATCAAACTTCTCAACATGTCTCCTAAACTCTATTTAACTATCTATGTCTAACCATTTGTCTATGGATGATATGTTGAATTGTACTTGGACTTGGAACCCATATTCTTCCAAAGACTCCTCCAAAAATGTCTAATAAATCAAGTATCTTTTTTTGAAGTGATACTCCTAGGAGCCCATGTAACCGTACAATTTCCTAGAAAAATAACATAACCACATGTGTAACATCACTCGTCTTATTGCATGGTTTGAAATTTCCCATATTAGAAAATATATTTACCACCACCAACACTGAATCATAACCTCTTTGTGTCTTAGGCACTCCCAAAATTAAATCCATGCTCATGTCTTCCCATGACTTTTCAAGTACCAATAAGGAAGTATAAAACCTAGTTTTATGGCTTATCCCCTTGGCAAATTGACAAATTATATAGCACTCAATAAAATTCTTGACATATTTATTGATACTAGGACAAAAGTACCTTTCATTAACTAATGATTTGGTTTTATTCACTCCAAAATACCCACCTAAAGCTTCTTTATGAAGATCTCGGATAGCATTTAGTCTCAACGAACTCCGTGGAATATAAAATTTATCATTCTTAAGAAATAATCCCTCTTGGATGTGGAAATATAAATATGGTTTTTTTTTCTACGCCATGGTTCTCTACAATATTTCCATGCCTTTGTAAAATATGTGTCTTCTGCATATAAGTCCTTCATGCTATCCAAACTAACAACTTCAGTGTGCATGGTATTTAACAACATCATCCTCAATCTTAATTTATCAAAAATCTTAATAAAATTCCCAAATCTATGTTTTAAATCAAATGAGAAACTCTATAAAAAAATCCTCTCATTTCAAATGCCTTCAATTCATCTTACCTTGATTGTTTATGTATTGCAGTGCCATATGATCTGTAAACTACACAAAATCCTTACTAGAAAATACTGTCTCCATTTTTTCAAGGATTGAACAATGACATAGAGTTCATGATCATAAATAGAGTAATTTTTATTAGCATCATTCAACTTCTCACTAATCATTTTTGTCGACTTACCATCTTGACTCAAGACCACTACAATTTCTAAACCACTTGCATCACAATCTACTTGAAAGACCTTGCTGAAATATGGAAGTGCCAACATTGGTTTGAAATGTCCCATATTAGAAAATATATTTACCACCGCCAACACTGAATCATAACCTCTTTGTGTCTTAGTCACTCCCAAAATTAAATCCATGCTCATGTCTTCCCATGACTTTTCAAGTACCAATAAGGAAGTATAAAACCTAGTTTTATGGCTTATCCCCTTGG
>CBVK0105301788.1:0-10139 GCA_900067695.1 Picea abies | reverse complement strand
GAATATAAAATTTATCATTCTTAAGAAATAATCCCTCTTGGATGTGGAAATATAAATATGTTTTTTTTTTCTACCCCATGGTTCTCTACAATATTTCCATGCCTTTGTAAAATATGTGTCTTCTGCATATAAGTCCTTCATGCTATCCAAACTAACAACTTCAATGTGCATGGTATTTAACAACATCATCCTCAATCTTAATTTATCAAAAATCTTAATAAACTTCCCAAATCTATGTTTTAAATCAAATGAGAAACTCTATAAAAAATCCTCCCATTTCAAATGCCTTCGATTCATCTTACCTTGATTTTTTATGTATTGCAGTGCCATATGATCTGTAAACTACACAAATTCCTTAGTAGAAAATATTGTCTCCATTTTTTCAAGGATTGAACAATGACATAGAATTCATGATCATAAATAGAGTAATTTTTATTAGCATCATTCAACTTTGCACTAGGCATTTTTGTCGACTTACCATCTTGACTCAAGACCGCTACAATTTTTAAACCACTTGCATCACAATCTTCTTGAAATACCTTGCTGAAATATGGAAGTGCCAACATTGGTTTTTTGGTTACCTTCTTCTTCAAGGTTTCAAAGGAATTTTCTAGTAATTTTGTCCACTGGAAAGATCTTCTCTTTATATACTTAGTGAGTGGTGCACAAATCCCACTAAATTTTATGATAAAATTCTAGTAAATGATCACCAAACCATGGAAAATATGTACATCAAATGTACATCTAGGCATTGACTAATCCATCTTCAAACCCTATTTTTAAACTATAAAAGGCAAGTAAAATAACTCTTCTAGAAATAAGGTACACTTCTTCAAGCTAATTTCCAACTTCTCCTCTCTCAACCTTTCCAACACTTTCTTCACATGCTCTTCCCCGGACATGTTAAAAATTAAAATTTCATCAAGATATATGATGACAAACTTTCCCAGAAATGGATTCATGACCTCATTCATCAATATCATAAAATTACTTGGTGCATTGGTCAAGCCAAAAAACATGACAAACCATTCAAATAGTCTATCCTTCATCTTCAACATAGTCTTCCACTTGTCACCTTCTCGTATCTAAATGTGATGGTATCCTTTCTTCAAATCTATCTTTCAAAATTACTTCACCCCACTCAAGCAATAAATGAGTTCTTCTATTCTTGGTAAGGGAAATTGGTACTTTATTATAATCTTGTTAATATCTCATGAATTGGTGCACATTCTCCATTCACCTCCCTTCTTCGGTGTGAAAAATATTGTGACAATGCAAGGACTTAAACATTCGTGGATGAATCCTCTGTCAAGTAATTCCTACATGTACTTATTTACTTCTTATCTTTTTTCAAGAGTCATTTGGTAAGGATCCTTAGTAGGTAGACTTGAACCTAGAATCAAATCAATATGATGTGAACTACTTCTCCTGTGTAGCATTTCCATTGGCCTATCATTTGCAACAATCCCTATGAGCTCATCCAAAAAAAATTGAATCTTTTTTGGAACGTCACTTTTTTCCTTGTCGTCTTTCAATATATTTAGCATTATGGCCAAACAAAAAATTTCCTTCTTTTTCTCCAAAAATTATTTGGTTGAGCATGATAGTACACGATCACTTCTAATACCACTACTTTAGTATAGTATTTTCTAGTGTCGTTTCCTCATATATCACCATTAACTCTAGCCTATAACATTGTCCATGATTATTGAAATCCTATGTATTTTTCATAGCTTCATCGAGAACCTTCCTATCAAAGAACCACAATCTCCCCAACAAGACATGACATAATACTTGGTCATTGAAGTCTCTAATATCATAGTGACATGTTGACCCTTATGTAGCCATGGAGCCTAATATGTATTAGGATGAGGAATGCACTTCAAATTCATCTTATCGATCACCTTCATGGACACCATAATTTTTGTGCTTTTTCCATCTATGTTCAGATTATAAAATTTATCATTAACCTTCCATTTAGTTTTGAAAACCCTCTTCCTATGTTTATGTTACTTCGTTTCCTCATTTTGAAGTTTAAGAAGCACTCTTTTGAACATAAGTTTTTCACCTTGTTCATGTTGAAGTACTACAACGTTGTCTCACACAACTAATTCCTCATCTGCATGAATGACATGAATTCTGGCCTCATTCCTTCTTCCTAGATTACACTCTTCTCTAGGAATTCAAATTCTGTGTGCCCTTCTACTCCACATCTGTAGCTAGTAATGACATAGTTAGCCTTTCCTCTTCCAAACCCCCCACCTCTTTCAGCATGGTTGTCTCATTTCATAATTTGAATACTAGATGTTTCAACTTCTCTTCTTTTGATAGATAGTCTTTTTGCATCCTTTTCTCTTCCTCTTCCTTTTCCTATAAGATTCTTTCTTTCACAATCTTTCTCTTACTTACTATTTAAATTTTCCTATACTTTTAAATAAATTTGATATGCTTCATCCATGGTTCATAAATAATGGGTACTCATCTCACCTTGAATCTGGAGCTTAAATCTATTCACATACTTTTCTACCCTTTAGTACATCAGTTCATTGAGTCCTAACTTGAGTGACACTTTTAATAATTCTTTTGTATACTCCTAGACATACATCTCTTTTTGTTTCAATTTTTTTTTCTTGTATGTAAAAACTTTTATGGTAATCAATAGTTAAGAAATTCTCTTTGATCTTACTCACCATTTTCTTCCATATTTTTATCTTCCCCTATTGCTTGTCTACTTTATATGTTTTCACAACATCCCAGCAGAGTATAACATTCCCTTTCAACTTTTTTATTGAAAAACAAACTCTATTTGGGTATTGGACATTCTCATACTCAAAGTATCTCTTGATCTCTCCTATTCAATCCATGAGAGTCTCTTCTTTCAGATTACCATCGTAGACAGGAACTTCCAGCCTTTGATTACCTCCATCCTTCAGAAATGAGATCAAACACTTGGCTATGTCTCTTTCATCAACATTTTTTTCTTCCCCCGTCTCTTTTTTTGTAAATTGAATATTCTATAGATCCACCATATCCAATTATTATATTCTTAAATTCTTTAATTCTCATTCTCATTCTCAATTCACAGAGACATGCTTAGGAGTTATCTCCTATTCCTCAAGCAAACTACCATTCATGGTCCTTTCTTCTAGCACAAACTCCTATCATGCTTCTCTCAACATGAACAAGATGGAATGACCCTCTGCCAGGTCGCCTTGTTTCCATGGTTTCTGAAGTTATAATATTATAGAATCCAACCCTTAGGAACTAATTGGTTTTGATGCTTCTACAATTCTCAACTATAGATAAAACTTCTTATGATACCACTTGATGCATAATACATGTTTTTTGATTTCCTAACACAACTATAGAACTAGATTGACATTATCAGGGTGGAACAACTACACAAGTAGTGAAATTAAATAACCACAATATGAAGATGATATAGAGCTAAATATGTATATAATTAATGATGTAAACAATAAGAAATATAAGGATATATATATATATATATATAATATAACTCTTTATTGAATAATACTACAAATTAAGCTCATGGATTACAATATGTAGGTCTTAGTCTCTACATAATTCATATTATTTCAGACTAGCATGATGATTGGATGTCCAAAAATTATTAGACTTCCCTAAGAACATGATTTTATTCTCTCTCTTATTCCTATGCTTTAGTTTGTTAGATATGAACATTCTCTTTCCCCTATTGTAGATTACTGGAATTGAACCTTATGTTGTTTTATTGAACATTACAAGAATTGAACTCTATTATGTTAATTCACTAGATCTATAACTTACTATCAAATTGTTCAATTCTCATGGTAGTCCACAATTATTTATAGTGCTTCGCCTCCTCGTAAGTTGTCTCTAGAAATTAGCATATGGTAAATATACCTTTGATTGTCCCAATTGATGCCCATGTGTTTGTAGTTTGTGAATTGCATAGAAACATGTGAATTATGTAGAAATTTGTAGCAACAGATAAATTATGTAGAAACACATGGATCCACAATAGTTATAGAAAAAAAAAAATTATATAGAAATGGTGACCTCTTTATTCCTCGTACTACGAAAATTATATAAACATTAAAAAATGCAGATCGAAAAAAATATGTTGATGTTGATTGCATGAGCCTAGAGATTCTCTTTGTTGGCACAGGGGTAGACCCAAGGTTCAACACTTCAACAATGCACCAACAAAACCATAACTACAATCCCTTTTGGCAACACCCGCGAAGCAGATGAAGTCTCCCCCGAGATAGAGGCAGGGGTGGTTGTAGGACTCCAGTGTCTACAACCTAGCTGGGACACAGATCTATGATTACAGTACCCTAGAAAATTATTTAGAAGTTATAATTTATTAGTACTTAACTCTTATTCACAACGCAGATAAAAACCTAATTACAAAGAAGCACAGTATTCACTAAGATCTAACACATTCAAGTACTTAGCATATGGAGATAAATCAAATCTAGCATTCATTCACATGGCTAAGCACTAAGCTATCATATCAGATGCATATAACATGTATCCTTGTACTAAAGATACATTACATCAAGAACATAGAAACTATAATGCCCAAAGAAACCATAACACATGATATACGTGGTTCACCCCCAGCCTTGGGCTACGTCAGCAACTCTTCTTCTCTTTATTGTCTTCTATCAATCTTCTTACATGCACAAAGCATCAAACCCACTCTGCATAGGATAGGAGATCTACATGCACCTCACCATATCCTCCTTCCTCGAGTTAGATATCGACACAAAGCCTCTGTATAGTCACTTTCACTTAGCTTTGCAAGTTCTCAACACACAGTATGCACAAAGCCTTACAATCACATAGATTTCATTCTCTCTTTCTTACATCACCTAGCTTATCTATTTATACATTACAAAATGTCCCTAGCATGTGTAAACCCATGGGCCAACATCCCCATACTTGTTACATAATTCCAAAACCCAAAAACTTCCCTAAAAAAGGGCCGAGATCCCATGATCTCTGCTTCGAATTGTACTCCGCCTTCGACCAGCCTGTCGAAGTCCCAAAAGATTTCAAAAATAACCAAGGATATTCAAAACTTTGTCAAGGACCAACAGGCCCCCAACACTCACCTGTGACTTGTCCCAAGTCACTCTTCTCTGGGTAATTCTCCCTCAAAATCCTCAAGCTACTTCGACCTGCTACTTCGCCAAGGCCTCCTGCTTGGGGAACTCCTGAATAATTGCCTCGTTCATAGGTCATTCCAAGAATTGTTCAACTGTAGTGACTACATGTTCCATCTCTACTCCTCGTCCTTCAATATTCTCAAACAGTAGGCAAGCTTCATCTTTGATTGGTTGGATCCTCTGAGTCACTTCCATGACTTTTCTCTATATGGTATGGACCTGTTGTTGAGCAGTGCACTGTTCCTGGGACCTTTTCATTCTCTCAATGGCTAACAGGAGCTTCAACTGCACTTGTACTGTTGTTGCTTGTTACTTTTCCTCCTAGAGCTGCGATTCCAATGTCTTCAGTTTAGGGTCCTCGGTAAGGCAGTCATAAGTCTATGCACTTTGTTTGCTAAGATGTTTACATTCCAAGGCTAATGCCTTGATTCTATGGACTGCTCCTCGGGTGGTTTCTGCTCGTTGGTCTCTCACTTCCTGCGAAGTGCTTGGTATTGTTTGTAGCTTTAGATATGCTATTCTTTGTTGAAGTTGTTGAATGGCCTCAACAAGCTTCGCCACTTTACTTTCTCCTTGGTCTTCTTCCTTCAGTTCTAAGCCTGTCACAGAGCGAAGTGCTCTGTTGAATGCTTCTTTAACTCTGACCTTCTCCGTGAGAAGTTGTTATTTCTCTTGTTGGATCTGTGATATCTCCTCTTCAAACTTGATTTGGAGGTCATCCTTCTCTTGTTGTGAAACTCGACGTTGTTCGATGACTTCCTCTTGTGCTTACTTCAAGCCCATTGTGGCCTACTCTTTTTCTTCCTACATGCGATGAAGGTGAGCTTTGGTCGCATCAACTATTCTACAGACTTGGGCAGGTTCATCTCCCAACTCTATTTCTTCTGATGGTGGGGGTGCAGTGGACACTGCGCGACTGGAGTGAAAGTCTTGTTGTACCCCTCTCAGCTTTGCTTCAATTCTTTCATACATGATTTCTTCTTTTGCTTCATTTCTCTCCAAATATCTTTTGAGGCATCTGACATAACTACGATAATGAAGTCGAAGTCATCGACCATGAACACAGTCTGCAAATTCAGTTTACTATCTTTGGACTTCTTTCGCGATGTAAGTTTCGTTGGGGAAATATTTTTTTTCTTGGATGTCTCTTCCTCTTCAAGGGGGTTCCTAGGAGGTGTCACTTCACCCTGCTTCTGCTTGTATTCTTTTCCCTTGTCCTCTTCCTTGTCTACTTTGTCATCACCTCCTACTCTAGGTGATTCTGAAGTAGTTTCTTCTGATGCGCTACTCAGTTCATGTATTTATTCCTTCGTCTTCCTTCTGCTACTTCCAGGTGTATCAGACTCTTTGCCTGTGACCACCGAACTTCCGATTAGGTTAGGGTCAGACATTTTTGTTAGGTCAACAGGGATAAGGAGCTCTGCAGGCCATTCCTTACATACTTCTTCAAGGTCCTCCTCTATGAGATTGTAATAAACCTATAGTACTTATTTGTGTTTGTCTCTGAGCGTAGTGATATAGATAAAATGTATGTCTGCATGGAACTTCACAAATGGCCTAAACTTGTTGAAGGTGTTCGACATTATCCAATGGACAAACTCAATAGCCCTCTTTAACTACATGTAGTAGGTATGGAACACCGCCTTTGACTGCCATTTTTTCCCCATATTGCTCGAATACTAGAGCATGGTGAACTTCACCTCTAAGGGTTCAAATGGCTCTATTTCAGGGAAGGTCGCACCTTCCAGCATCTCCCAAGAAATGAACGGGATGAGGATCAATAGCCAACTAAAATGGAACTCATATCTCTGATCCTGAGCTTCATGATAGTCTTGTTATAACTAGTTAACTAAGTAGCTTTCTCAGTTCATTTGTAGCCCCTCCACACATTTTTCTGTGAGGTCAATGACAAACCCCATGACCTGCGTGGGTCTATTCTACCTGACTAGCTTACCAGCGATCAACTAGCAAGCGAGGTGCACTGCGCCATTCTGGATGGAGGCTACCTTGTAGCCTCGCTTCCCCTTCTCCACATCATCGTAGGTATCTTTAATTTTATGCGCCAATGCGTGGTCTGCAACTTTCCCTGGGTAAAAGTCTTGTGGGTCTATTCCCTGCATGCTCAATTTGGTGATCCAATGGATTAGCACCAGATCGACGGTGATACGCCTATCTAGCCACATATAACCACCATGGAAGCATGACAACAGGAGCTTAATGCACGCATTAACCTCCTAGTGTCTTCCGAAGTGTGGAATCTTCATCACGTTCAAGATAGTGGACCTCGCGATGTCCATAGTCCATGGTTGTGGGATTATCTTCAACTTCTTCTCCTTCATCCTAGTCAAATACCTATGAGGGACGAGCATGCTATGGTTCTTGCGATCTCCTAGGTTGATGTAGTTGATCTTCAATGTCAGGATCTTATCTAGTTGTGGTTTAACTGCACGTATCCCCTTCGAAAGGTACACAGTAATCAAAGTGTATTCGAAGTCCCTTGGGATACTGTCACGACTCACTGCGCCAGCCAGAGCCAGGATGTAGTTGGGTAGGATTTATGGGATTGGCTTCGCAATTGCCAAGTCATCATGATTCTTGGTGCATTTCTCGGTTGAAATGCGGGATGCTCCAAATCCACGAGCAGTTGAAGGGGAGGCTTGCACTCCTCTAGTCGATGAAGCTTGAATCCCTGCAGACATTACCTTTTCAGCCATCAGATCGATTAGGATTTCCTCTACTAACTTTTCTACTACACTAAATTCATCCGACATGCACGCTCGAGATCGGATAACTCATATCGATGAACAAATGCTCAATGCAAAAGAACAAGTGGTGACGTCTCAGTAAACAGAGTGTGGTAATAGTCATCTCTCTATGGGCTCAAAGAATAATAGTTTGCAAAATTGTTCTCGATACAATGTGCAACGAGATAAATAGGCAACATCGTAATGATTTCTTCCAATGGGTTGAAAAGATTTAATCAATGCAATTCCATCCATTATGGCGCAATCCCAATGGTCCAATGGTGAGCTTTTCAGTCATAACTGCATTTCTAGCTGTTCTGGAGCATCATTCTAACGGTCATAATGCCTCCAATGGTTATATTGCTTCGTCATGGCGAAGTGCCAATCTGAGCTACTCTAATATTCCAATGAGGTTCATATTCTGGATACCTTCCTTCTACGAAGTCTTCTCTGGAAATTCTTGTAATTTCTCTAACTTTTCTTTGTTCTTGTTGAGCTTTCTAACCTTCTTCCCTGTGATCTGCGTATCGATACTCCTCTTTCCATTCTGATTCTTATCTCCTCTTGGCATAGTAACTTCACATTGTTGATGATTTTTCCTAGGGTTCAAGGTCAATACTTCTTCTTTGTCTGGGGTAGGTGCTCTACTCTTCTGTACAGACAAGTGTTTCAAGTCTTCCTATGTTCTTCCAACTTTCACGACCATACCTTTGGTCCTTAGGAGCTTCGACTGGCCTTATTTTTCTTTCAGTAAGTCCGCTATTCTCCTAGCCATGAAATCTCTTCGTTATTGATTTTTTTGTTCTAGGGATTCCTCTTCTTATTTTCTTCGGATCTGATCTTTCTCAATCTAGGTTTTTCCTAGTAACATAGCAAATGGGATGATGTTCTCAGTAAATTTAACGACTTCAAATTCTTCCTCTATCGAAGTTCCATGAGCACTCACAGATGTTGGGGTAAGTCTTCCACATAGGGTTATTAACTTTCCTCTAAATAATCTTATTCCTCCCAATGAAGGTGTTGTAGGAAAATCTCCCTGCGGATAGGTAGATCACCTCTAAGGCTGTACCTTAACCTTAGACAAAAAAATGCTTAACGTGGACACTGACTTCCTTTCAAATCCATATAAACTAATGCATGAGGAGGAAGGATAATAGAAGTGCCTTTTAATCGACGTTTGTCCCTGCACGCTCCGAGTTGCGCTCTAGTCTTTTTCTCCTCGTTGAGTCCTGTGGAAAAAACAAGATACGACCACTTCCTACTCTATTGACATTAGCTTGAAAACAACTCTATCAATAAATGATAAGTTCGTATAACATCAGACACAAACTAGAAAGAAACAGGCCAAGCATGTCATATTAATGAGAATAACGACAACATTACTTACAATCGTAGATGCGAATGCGACAGCTTCATCAAGTCCTCTTCGTCTAACCCTTGCCTGAGAGATCCACAACTTGGGTAACAACAGCTTCACTGATCACTCTCCTTTGGCTAACTATAAGTTTCCTCCAAGATCATAAGTTTCATATCTTTAATTCTTCCTCCTTTCCACCATCATAGAGCTTGCTTATATAGGTTGGGAGGAGCCTAACCTCTTGAGTTATGTTTAGAACCAGTTGGGAACCTCCTCCTTAGATCAGGGATCTCTTGATGAAACCAAGAAATCAAGCACAAATGCCTCCTAATATCAAATGATCCTCCCCTCTTTCTCCTCAACGGGCTAACAACTGACCCAGAATAGGGAGCGCTCCCTTAGAAGGGGCATCAGAGCGCTAGAACGCTCCCTGAGAAGGTCAAGGGAAGCGCCAACGCTTCAAAACTAAGAGGCGCTCCTACAGAGGGGTGAAGGAGTGTTATAACGCTCCTGAGGCATGATAGGGGAGCGCCAACGCTCCTAAGGCTGTTTTAAGGGAGCGTTCCCCCTCCAAACTTTTGATTAAGAATCCCTCTCAGGTGTCAAGAGATGTTTGACTCCAGTGAACCAATTTTCTTCCTTCAAACCAAATACATGAGATGTTTTAAGTGTCTCCTTAGTGTCGTCATCGTGGTAGCATGATTCAACAACATTTACGACACTTTGTAACCAACTTATGACACTTGCGACAAGTTGTAAGGGAGTTGTGAAACTTGTGACAAGTGAGAAGCATATGCGACACTTATCCAGTTGAGTGATTTTGATGTGTAACAGAATGCCCCCCAAAGTATGAAGTCA
>CBVK0105301780.1:0-10008 GCA_900067695.1 Picea abies | reverse complement strand
CGATCTCACTGGGGGGCGAATGCTCAAACTCAAGCCCCTGTTCCAGGGTATAATCCTATGAGCTACTATCCTCTCCAACCACCACCAAATATGCCTGGGTCTTCACATTATATGCAGACTGCTTATGGTCCTACTGGTTTGCCAACAGGGCTTCCTCCCCAAAGCCACCAGTACTTGTAGGTGAATCGATAGTTACCCTTTCTCGCCACTTTGGATCTTCCGGATTTGTCATGGATTTTAAATGATCCTATTCGTCACTCTCCCCAATGGCCTGTTATACCAACCAAGCTTCCATCAGATATTCCTAAATTCGACGGCAAAGCGGGAGAGGACCCCAACAATCACGTTATGACTTTTCACCTATGGTGTTCATCCAACTCGTTGATGGATGACTCTATTTGTTTATGTCTTTTTCAATGAACCCTCAAAGGTTCTGCTGCGAAGTGGTATATCGAATTGCCACGAAGTTTCTTCTCTGACTTCAACACCCTAGCAATGGATTTCCTTACACATTACCAGTTACCGATCTGTTATGACATGGGGATCGAGATTTTGACTTCCTTCAAATAGAAAAAAGGCACTCATATATATGATCACATCCATGAGTGGCGAAGGAAACGACGTCTCATTAAACTTGAGATCCCCGATCAGTTGCTAGCTGAGTGGTTCAAAAAATCATTTGTGAACGACATCGGTAAGGACATTGCCATGGGTGGCGTAGTCACGGAAGAGAAGGCTATAAGTCATGCTCAATATCTTGACCTTGTTTACTCACAAACGGGAACCCTTTACGATTTACTACCTGACTTACCTCGTCCTAATACTTCTGGCACTTCAACTACTATAGTTGCCTCGCATGCAGCTGACAATGTGGTTGGCACTGCCCAAGCCCAACCACATTCCTCTTCAAGCACAAACCCCAAATCTGCTTCTTCTAATGTTCAAAATGCTTCGTCTCCTGCTCCTCCCACCGGAAAGACTTCTGAGGTAAATGCAGTCCAATCTACCCCAACCGGTAAAAACAAATCTAAAAAGGGGAGAGGTAAGAATAAGGAGGGAAAAAATAATTCTCAAGCAAAACTACCCCTGTTGACGATCAAGATAAGCGCAAACCACGATACCCCTGCCTTATTTGTGGTGATGATCACTACATGAAGGATTTTCCACGACGTGCCGAGGTCACTAAGTTCCTTCAAGCAACTCCAAAACCGCTGCACCAGCCGTTTTGTCCCAACCCTTCCCGTATCAACAACAGGCTCAGTTGGTCATCCATGATCAACCCTCATCTTCTACCACCTCCTATGTTTTGATGTGTACTGGCGATTCTAAGAAGAGAAATGTTGCACTCACTACTCAAGCCAAAGATTATTCTCCCTCTAAGGAGAAGGTTGATGATCTACCCCCTTCTTTGGTACAACCCTCTCCCGCAACTCCACCTACCAATGGTCCTATTCATCTCGAATGAACGAGCCTCGACATAGTTCTGCGACCCCCCCCAAAGGGCATCATTTGGAAATTTTCTTTCAATGCTCATGCTCGTGCAGCCCAGAACTACAACATTGTTGAAGATCTAGCCCAAGCACCTTCTACGATGTCCACCCTTGAAGTCCTTCAAAATTGTCCTACACAATGGAAGGAACTGTTGAAAGCTATCGGTGGAATTGACCCAATGGATACGAATTTAATAATCTTTGACTTGGAAGATCACATTCCAAGGTTACCCCCTCAACTTGCATTTCAGATCCAAGTGGTTGTCTCTGACAAAAACATTTGTTGAACCGTCATCGACAAGGGTGCCTCGATGTGTGTCATGTCTCTTGCTTGCTGGAAAGCCATTGGCTCTCCTTCCTTGAATGAATCCCAGAACACTCTTAAAGCCTTCAATGGCTCTAGTTGAAGTGGAAGTCTTTGACTCTCCCCTTGATTATAATCTTCTGCTTGGCCGTAGCTGGATCGATTCCATGTGCACAGTTGTGTCGACACTTTTCCGTGTAGTATGTTTACCTCATCAAGGAAAGGTTGTCACTGTTGATCAACTAGCCTTCTTCAATTCTGATACCCGTACTGGCAACGTACCATTTATTGCTAAAACCCCACCGAGTTATGAGAACGTCGGTGTAGGCATTTTAAAAGACTCTTCGTCAATGGGTACTTTCTCCATTCCACTGCCCGATGTTCCACACTCATCCATTGCTTCCATCAATACGATCTCCACTTTGCCTCATGAACTTCTTGCATCTCACGACCCCTGGATAGTACCTGACCCCAGAGATCATCTTCGTTTCGGTGATGTCATGCCGTTAAGTCTGGTTGAGTCCGCCTATCAAGCCATTCAATCGACAAAACCTTCTACCCCCTCTATTGATGAGTTGTCTCCTAATCCTTTTCATGTCATTTTTCCCACTGACAAGACGATCATGTCTGTCAAGGAGGACACTCCTTGGGACGATGGACATCATCGTTCTATCCTTTTTCTAGAGAAACATACTCTTGAGAACTACCAACGGATTTAGACCCCATCGACCATTATTGTCATCTCGACCATTCAGGAGTCTACACACGATGTGTTTTCCAAAGGGAACTTACGCAATATATCGCCCACTATTCCCTTTGACATATCCGTCAAACCTGGAATTGTCGAGAATGTCCACATTGGAGCTTCGTGTTCTTCTGACGAAATAGTCACCTATATGTCCCTTTTCAAATAATTTCATGACATCTTCACCTGGAGCTATGAAGAAATGTCGGGTATCGATCCTGCGATTGTGATACATGAGATAAAGACATACCCCGTTGCTAAACCCATCCGGCAATGCTTTTGTCCAGTTCACCCACATAAAGCGGTTGCTATAAAGCTTGAAGTCAAAAAACTTCTTAAAGCCGACTTTATTTATCCGGTGGCTCTTACAGACTGGGTTTCCAATATTGTCCTGATTGATAAGAAACAAGGCACCATTCATGTATTCTTTGATTATAAGGATATCAACAAAGCTTGTCCCAAAGACAACTTTCCTACCCCCTTCGTCGATCAGATTGTTGACGATTGCGCCGGAAGTGAAATCTTCTCTCTTATGGATGGTTTCTTCGGGTATAATCAAATCAACATTGTTCCCAAGGATCAACATAAGACTGCTTTTATTTGTCCTTGGGGTACTTTTACCTATCGAAAACTTCCTTTCGGTCTCAAGAATGCTGGCGCAACTTTTCAATGCGCTATGTCTTATGCTTTCCATGATATCAAGCACATCGTTCAACCATATTTGGACAATTTACCCGCTCATTCAATGTGCCATGTCGATCACCCAGCCCACCTCCGAGCCATTTTCGTTCGTTGTCGATTCTATCATATACGTTTGAATCCTCATAAGTGCATTTTTTGCGTGGAATTTGGCCGTCTTCTAGGTTTTATCATTTCGCGTCAAGGGATCCAGGTGGATCCTTTAAAGGTTGAGGCGATTCTTAATCTCCCTCCTCCTTCTACACTTCACCAGTTGCAAAGTTTGCAGGGGAAAGCAAACTTTCTTCATCGTTTTATCCCAAGTTACGCTAAGATAACTCGTGGATTTACGCGGTTATTAAAGAAGGATTCAGAGTTCATCTAGGATACCATTGCCAACAATGCTATTGAAGCTTTGAAATTGTCCCTAACACGTGCTCCACTTCTCTTTCCCTCGATTACAGTCACGATTATTTCCTTTACCTTGTTACCTCAGATTACACCATTGGCATGGTTCTTGTCCAAGAGGATGATGCTAACGATGAACATGTTATTTACTACTTGTGTCGAAGTCTCATGCTGACTGAAATCAAGTATTTACATGTCGAAAAACTGGCCTTGGCTGCTGTCCAAGCCGTCCAACGCTTTAGGCACTATATCCTCTCATGCAAGACTACGGTGATTTCTCATTGCAACCCTATGCAACACATTCTGACACGTCAATTGCTAGGGGGAAAATACTCCAAATGGATTGTGATACTCCAGGAGTTTGACTTGGAATTCACACGTGCCAAGTCCAAGAAGTCCTTAGTTTTTGTTGAGTTAATATGTGACTTTCCCCATTCTGCAACAGAAAATGTAGTAGTTGATTCATTACCTGATGAATCTCTTTTCCTTATTGGCACTGATGATCTTTGGTATGGGGATATCATTATATATCTCCAAACCCAGACTTTCCAGCCAACTTTTTCCAATACTGAACGACGTCGAATACGCTATCAAGCTCGTCAATACATTATCCTCGGGGATACTCTTTATCGTCGGGGGATTGACTCTATTTTTCGATGTTACCTCATGTTTGACGAAGCCGAGAAATCTCTGAATGACTTCCATTCTGGAGCATGTGGTGGTCATATGTCTGGGTATGCTACTGCCCAGAAGATCTTATGTGCAGGGTATTTTTGGCCTTCTTTGTTTAACGACTACATCATCGCCATTCATAAATGCCATGCTTGCCAGACCTATAATAATAAGATTCGGTCACATCCTACTCCTCTTCACCCTATGGTCTCAGTTGGTCCCTTTGCAAAATGGGGCATCGATTTCATGACATGTCACCCTCACTCAGCCAAGGGGCATGGTTACATTATTGTATCCATTGATTACTTTACGAAATGGGCCGAGGCGATGTCGACATTTGACAACACTAGAAAGAACGCAACATTATTCCTTTTTAATCATGTTATAGCTCGTTTTGGGGTTCCCCAAGCTATCGTTACTGATCACGGTAGCCACTTCAGAAACTTCATGATGTTTGAACTTATGGAAAAGTTGGGTCTTCGCCATGATAACTCAATGCCCTATTACCCACAAGCCAACGGCCAGGTCGAAGAAATCAACAAATTTCTCATAACTATGCTCCAACGAATGATAGGGATTCATAAAACAAGTTGGCACATATTGTTGTTTTCAGCATTGTGGGCTTACCAGAAATCTTTCAAGTCCACTACTGGGTTTACACCTTTTCGGTTAGTCTATGGTGTGGAAGCCATTCTCCCTATTGAATGCGAGATACCCTCTTTAAAACTAGTTGTTGAACTCCTACCCAACACTTCTGCCGAGGAAGAACGTCTATTGTATCTTATGCGATTAGACGAAACTCGACGCGACACTACTCTAGTCATAGAAGCTTAGAAAAAGTGTGTCAAGGCCCAATACGACAAACATGTCAAGCCTCACGTTTTCTTCGAAGGTGATCTTGTTCTCCTATATGATCAAGATCGAGATATGCTAGGAGCTGGAAAATTTGAAGCCATGTGGCAAGGTCCTTATATTGTTTGATGAGTTTTGGAAAAAGGAGCTTATGAGTTAGTAGATTACGATGGTATCCCTTTGAGTGAACCCAAGAATGGGTTGTACTTGAAGAAGTACTATGCATAAAATCATCCGTGCACAAGTACTTGTATTTTTTATTGTATCATACTTTTTGTGTGTTACTATAGCTTGTTTTTGTTGTTATCTAGTCTCTGCCCTTATGTGATGTTGTGTTTGATTTCCAAATGTCGGAGTCTTCGCTACCCTATATTGGCTTCGCTGATGGTGCTAACCGTAGTACTCTGAATCTTTCTTCCACTATGTGGGAAATTTACACCTCTACAAACGAACTTGTCTCCTTACGAGGTGTGTGCCTCGACCGTGTGACCAACAACATTGCAAAGTATAGCACCGTTATTGAATTATTGGTTGATGTTATCTCACTCAGAATTCATCATTTTGTTGTGCGACTTGATTCGCAGCTTGTAGTACTATAGTTAAGTAATGTATACACTATTCGAAGTCCTACTTTGTTACGTGTGTATTTGAGAATTCGCCTCTTGGAGCATTATTTTGATTGCATTGAATATCAACATATTCCTAGATGTCTAAATACATTAACAGATGCATTGGCTAACTATGTATTAGACAGACATTTGAATCATTTATAAATCAATCACATCAATTTTCACACAACACATGATAAACTGGTAGAAGTCGTCTGTATATATAACGATCAAATGAGTTTTTTACAAAAAGTCTGTCCGAAGACCAAAATGTCAAAATCTAAAGCTCATAGCTTCTACAAAGTGACATCATGGATGATGTTCATGGTAACACATGACTGCCCGAGCAACCCTCTAGAGCAATCGACTCATGGAACCCGACACTCCTACAGTATGACATTGATCACCTCATGGAACCTCTTCAAGAGGCATGTCTGGAATATCTGCGATCAGGCCCTCTAGATTTTGTTCCACTACTTGATAATCCTTGACATATTGTGGCACTGCCGCTACCTCTCCTCACCGCTGAATGGGAGAAGTACCAGGAGGTCTGTAAGGTCCAACATCTGTGACATCAACAACAATTTTTTATTTAGTCTTTGGACGAACATATAAAAAAAAAACTTTTGAATATGAAAAATTCAAAAAACATTTAGAAAGAGAAAAATGTGTGTACTTCTTACCAAGTTCCCCCCACTGAGCATCCTCTGGCAGTACTAAGTCTGGATCTCCTCGGAAATCCAACCCGAAATAATCATAGTCGTCAACCATCAACATCTGTGGTTGAAGCCAGTCAAAGAAAGCATCATCATACTTGATGATCGGTCCAGCTACATGTCGGGCCATAAGCTGACACCATCAACATCCTTGGATCCCTAGGAGATGGTAAATTCCACTCAACCTATAGCCTCAATAAATGAACCCTCTCAAGGAAGAATGGCACTAGCAAAGATCCGTACCCGAATTGCTTTAGGTTGCCTCATCTACATTTGGTCAACTGTCTTTTTACACTACGAAGCATTGCATCTGTCCAGTTGAAAACCTGAGGTTCAGTACACTCAATAGCATACTGGAAGTAAATCTGTAACACCATGTGAGGAGCAGAACTCTCAACCATCCGAGCTATGTTGAATAGGATAGTATG
Source organism: Picea abies (assembly GCA_900067695.1). Lineage (NCBI taxonomy): Eukaryota > Viridiplantae > Streptophyta > Pinopsida > Pinales > Pinaceae > Picea > Picea abies. Next base: position 3,107 of record CBVK0105301780.1, on the reverse strand, counting down.
GAGGGTCAAATATCGTACCCCCCAAATAGCTACTTTTCCTTTCTTTCTCCCTGCTTCGGGAACGTAGTGTAAACGACAGTACTCACTCATGGGAAGCCCACCACCTATGCTACCAGTCAGGCTCATGTAGTACCCCCGCCATGACAATCCAGTCAAAAAGTAAATGTCCTCAATATCTAAGGACAGTGTGTGGACTCCCACATGAAATACCTATTGATCGGGATCCCACATATGCACTAGGTACTCTAATAACCTAACTTGGGCCCTCATGCTCAGGATACGAAAGTACTTCAAGAGGCCACAATCTCTCAAAGCAGTAATAGTAGGTGGATGATTTCCGACAATTGCATTGTCTTCTTCATGCTCCCTTTTGCGCCATTTAAGAACCATTTTGATAGCCAATTACCTGCATAGGAAGCACAAAGAGAATATTAGCAACTCTATTCATTGATTGGTTCTCTTTTCATTGGGTAAATATTTAAAAAAAAATTGAGCTTTGAGGTTCTAACAGGTGCCCTTTGTGCACAGTGCGAGAACCTCCCAGGCTGTTGTGGGCTCACCTGTGAGAATGACCCATTCTCGTAGGTCCCGTGTAGCCCACCTACGAGAATGGTGGAGCTCAAGTAGGGCTCATAAAAACAAATTTAAAATGAATTTTTAACCAATGAAAATGAAAAATTAAACCATGGAAGAGTAGAGGACAAAGAGCCTACCTCACTGTCGCTAACGGCTCGATGAATGGACGCTTGTAACTCCCGCAATCTGACGTCGAACTTTGAGGGTAAAAGAAGGGTTTTTTGAGCTCAAATAGTGGAAAGGTAAAATTGATATGGTAAAAGGGTATTTACTCCTTTTTATTTACTTTTACTATGTCATTTGGTTTTTTATGATTATTTATCTATTAAACCCTAATCCCTAATGTCTTTTTGAGTGTAATTTTTGCAGGCGTAATGACTTCGATGTTCTTGAACAGGGATACAGACATGTTTTTCTTTGTCATCATGTGTTTTTGATTTTTTTTTATGGTTTTTGTATAAAACCTCGAGCGTGGTATTTGTCCGTTCTTGTGCTCGAAAATACATAAGAACGTGATTGAGCATACCTTTATCACTTTTTTGGGCTCAACAAGGTTATACGAAAAAGGAACCCCCTTTGAGTCCTCTTTAAGCTCTTTTTAGACTCTCTAAACATGAAAAGATTGTCGAGTGACCTTGCTATTTTCATGCTCGATAAAGTATTTGAAGAAAGCGTTTGGTGAGTGATAATTTATCTCTTTTTCAGTCTCAATTAGACTATTTTATGAAAAAGGAACTAAGAGAGTTCTCTTTTAAGTGTTTTTCCAAACTCTATAATCATGAAAAACCTTCGAGTTTTCTATCTCTGGACTTGTTAAACAAACATTGACAGACCCGTAATGGGACCAAACCACTCCTTATTAGGGTTCGTTAAACATACTCCGAAGGACTTATCCGAAGGATAATCTTATATCAACAAGCATATGTTATCCTCCTCAAGCTTGCGTAAAAATAAAGAGGTCATATGTTATCCTCCTCAAGCTTGCGTAAAAATAAAGAGGTACTCGCCAGAAATGGTGGGGGAAAATTTGGGAAAGGGATATGTTATCATATTCATATTGATTGGCAGTAAGTGTCTCTCTTTAACATGACATCCCTTATTCATTATATTTGAAGCTGGTTTGGGAAATCCATTTGTCTCTCATTCGATTTGCTACAAGGTCATTCCCTATGTCGTCTTTGAGTCAATGCTGCCAAATCATTGGTTGTGTCATTCATATGTTCAAGAGAAGTCCATCTGAAACCTTTATGGAGTCGGCCATCTGCATTTATCCATTCTCTCCATGTCAGCCTTCCCCGTTTCCAGTTCAATTTGCATCACACTCTGTTTCACCTTCAAAATCTGTTACTCATTTCGTGTCATTGATGGGGGATACATCAAGGCCCTCCTGTGACGAGTTTTGTTCCATCGACTTCAACTCGTTATCCGGAATTAAGACTTCGAAATTATTTGGTACCTTGGAGCTTACATGCCTCAATGGCAGGTTTCCTCGCTTTCAATAGTGGGTTTACATCATTGACCCCTGATCGAAAGATTCCATCGGATGTTCGAATTCAACTCATTCATTCACACTCGATGGATTGTACTAGAGTACCTTGGGAGTCATTGACATCAATGGTGATTTCCCTCGCACTTGTTAACGGTTTCATCAATGATCGGTAATCAAGTGGTTTCTGCCATGTTCGACTTCAACAAATGTAATCACATGGTTAGATTCATACTTTGAGCGACGAGATTGAAGACCCTGGACATCATCTCTTTGTCCAGGTTGCGATGGAGTATGTATAATTTGCAACACATAGATCCACTGTGTATGTCTCGTGGATATGTCATCATAATTTGAAATTTCTCACATAGATCCACAATGTATTCCTGGTGGCTATGCTATATTTTGACATCATGGATCCACAGTGTATGATTGGTTTCCATGACCCATGTATACGATGTCATTAGTCTGTGATCTGAGTATGAGAATGCCTACCTCAGAATTAATATGTATGATATTCTGCAGATGCTTGGTTGTTCACAGGTTTCCGATTAGGTGTGCTCCTGGTTTCTGACACACATATGCAGCTTACAAAGTCTTTCGAATGTCACTGGTTCCAACCTCATACTTTGGGGGGCATTCTGTTACCCATGATTTTGGGTTTTATGATGATGTATTGATGATGGTGTACTCAGGCTCTTCATAAGAACTTTCTCCTGAGAAAAGTTACTTTCATCTCTTCCCAGAAAACTCATTTTTGAAGAAGGTTCATAGGCTGCTAATATATTTGGATGCGAGAATGCCTGATTCTCATAGGTTTCCTTAAGCCAAGGTGCAAACTTCTCACACTATGTTGAATAGCTAGGGTACGAACTCTTCCTAAAGCATGAAAAAGATGAATTCTCGATGTTTCTAGAAGGGAATCTTCTAGAAGGATGGGTTGGCATTCGAATGGTTATCCTTGTAATGGATTCCTTGATATTGTGGGATCATTGTTATCCAAGTAACTATCTCATTCTCTCCTATATATTGAGGGAATTCTCAT
>CBVK0105301751.1:0-12214 GCA_900067695.1 Picea abies | reverse complement strand
TTTATTCTTTTCATGGGGTCCTTATTTTCTTGTGGAGAAGCTTTTCATTGATTTCTTGGGATACCATGGGCGAATAATCTGGAAGGTTCTTTCATTAGGATTTTATCTTTTTCCAGCTAACTCCCCTCTGGGATTTCAACCCCTTCTTCCCATGAAATGAGGAATGGTCCCTTCTAGGGCTAGTCCACCCCAAAATCCCAAGAGATGATGTCATGAGGGGAAATAATGATGGAAAGTGGTAAGTATGGTCAGGAGTGGTACAATGAATCATCAAAGGAAGCTCCCAGAAACCCCCATCTTAAGGTGATCATCTACTTGAGTGCCCCAAGACAACCACCAACATTTAAATAAGGTAAAAGGCATAGTTTTCAAAGTAGATGTCTCATAATAAAAAATAACCTATGATATAAAAGATAGAATGCCTCAAATATTAAAATGATACCCACCATCATACCTGAATTGTACCGCATGGAGCAAGCACTAAGTGACCTGTGGTGGCAAGATGGTGTGGATGATGACCAAGTGTTGGGTCACTATGGTGGCGATGCGGGTCTCTAGTTGTGCAAAAGGATACTGCTGGTCATGTGGTCTCTCGACACTCCATATCTGCAACCTGAGGGCCTTGAGACATAATTTCCTTAGTTATCCACAAAATGGGGATACAAATTCCCTAACCTCATTCCAAGGATGATTTCACCGAACCAAAAGGCTAATCTAGTGCCAACGAAGATTCCCACATGCCTGACACCTTGGCCTCTTGTGGGAATACCTCCCAAAGCTACAAAATCAACATTCCCTCTTAGCAAGGGAGGTATTATCCACCACTCCTAATTTGTCTATGAAGTAGACAAACTTCCCCTTCACTAGGGGTTTGGTGAGGATATTTGTAATTTTCTTGTCTGTGGAAATGTGTTGGAGCTTCACCGCTCCCCTTCTATACTATGTATCTAATGAAGTGATATCTGATCTCAATGTGTTTTTGACCTGTTGTGAAACACTAGATTCTCTGAGATCTTGATACAAATCTGATTGCCGCAGTGAATGATGGTGGGCTCCAATTCCTGACCAAGTAATCTTACGAGAATCTTGTGAAGCCAAATAGCCTCACAACTTGCCAAACTAGTTGCCATATAATTTGCCTCTACTGAGTTGAGTGCCACGAAATTCTATTTCTTGTTGTACCAATAAACCACTGCTGATCCTAGGTTGAAACAACAACCATAAGTTCTCTTCCTGTCAACTCCACTACCTACCCAATCTGAGTTTGTATATCCATGCAACCTCACTCCATCACCTCTGACATATCTCATACCAAATCCAACTATACCCCAAAGGTATCTGAGCACATGTTTTTCTTCTACCCAATGCACCTGCCTCGACTCAACCATGAAATTACTCAAGGTGTTGAAAGAGAAACATATATCTGGTCTGGTATTAACCAGATACATCAATGAACCGATGAAATTCCTATACATTGTGGGATCCACCAAGTCTAAATTTGAGGCCCCCAGCGTATTCAGGTTGGTGGTCATAGGTGTAGTCATGGACTTCTAGTCCATCATCTCGAATCTCTTCAGTATCTCAACCGAATACTTCCCCTGTTTGAGGAAGATCTCACCTGGTTGCTACCACACCTCTAATCCCAAGAAGTAATGCATCAATCCAATATCCTTGATCTCAAACTCTGAGGCTAATTCCTTTTTTCACCTAGTAATGAGTTTTTCATCTCACATGAGAAACAAATCATCAACATATAACACCAATATGAGAGGATAATTACCAACCTATAAGATATATAGGTTGGGGTCTGCATCACTTTTGGCTAATCCCAAGCTCTACAAATACCCATCAATCCTTGAGTACCATGCCCTAGGTGCCTGATTGAGTCCATACAACCCCTTCTTCAAACTGCACACATGGGTTTTCCTCCCATGTACCTCAAAGCCTTGAGGTTTCTCTACATATACCTCCTCCTCAATCACACCATAAGAAGCATTTTCTTCACATCCATCTGATGGATCTTCCACTTCATAACCGAAGCGAGAGAAATAATCGTCCTGATAGAAGTATACCTATCCATTGGTGAAAAGGTATTCTCATAGTCTACTCCCTCTTTTTGGGAGAACCCTCTTGATACGAACCTTGCCTTATACTTCTCGATACTGCCATCTGGAGTATACTTGATCTTGTAGATCCACTTGGAAGTCACTATCGACTTCTCTTTCGGTCTTAGAACTATATCCCATACGTCATTCTTCATGATGGATTGGTATTCCTCTATCATGGCATCCTTCCAAACCTATTGGCTCACTTCTTCCTTAAAAATGGAAGGCTCGAAATTAATGATATTCTTCATAAGAGCCACAAATGAGCCAAAAATTTGTGAAGGTGTTCTCTCCCTGTGGCTGTCTCCGGGGGATGTATGTTCCTCAACATCCTTCAAGGTCTCTCGAAGCCATCTAGGTCTTGTGTCCTAGTCACTAGGAGGATCCATTGGATCCACAAGCTCCTCTGACTCCTCATGATCTGAGGGCTACTCCTCTGTATTTGATGGAATTGTACTCTCCTCAACCTTTGGGGCCTCTTGTTCCTCACCACCTGCTATGATCTCATGGGACCTCCTGAAATCCAAGTTCTCCTTAAACCTAACATATTGACTAACCACAACATATCATTGTCCTAAAATGTAGATATGGTAGGAATTCAAAGTCTTGTTGTATCCCACAAACATGCCCTTTCTTCCAGAAGGTTCCAACTTCATTCTCTTATCCTTATGTACATGATACTGGACAACCGAAGATCCTCAAATTCCCTATCTCAAGTTTCACTCATGTGAATGCCTCCTCATGAGTCTTTTCCTCCAAGATCCTATGAGGACTCATGTTCTGAACATAAGTTGTAGTGTTGCATGCTTTTGCCTAAAGCATCATGGGTAGATCCTGGTCATGTAACATTTCCTTGGCAGCTTCAATTATGGTCTAGTTCTTCCTCTCTACAAATCCATTTTGTTATGGGTTGAAAGGCATTGTTATCTCGCTCTTAATCCCTGCTTCCTTATAGAAGTTATTGAACTCGTTGGAGGTATACTCACCCCCATTGTCTTACCTCAAAACCTTGATCTTCTTCACTGTCTGATTCTCCACCAGAGCTTTGAACTCCTTGAATCGACTGAAGACTTCATCCTTGGTATTTATGAATAAAATCCATGTCCTCCTGGAATAATCATCAATAAATGTCACATAATATCGACAACCACTCATGGATGGAACTGACGACGGTCCACACACATCTGAATGTACCAGATCCAAGATCTCCTTGGATTGACTGTCACTACTTGGAAAAATAGCCTTAGAATTATTTCCAAGCGTACAACCTATGCATACTCCCTGATGTTCAGTTCCAAACTATGGAATACTTGTAACCATTTTCCTCAATATTGGAAGTTCCTGGTGATGTAAGTGTCCCAATATCCTATGCCAAAGTTCACATAGATTATCTATCATTGTCATGCACTAGATCATGAGATGGTTGACCTGTCATCTTGTAAATACTTCCATCATGAGTCCCAATGACTTCTGTTGAGTCAAGGCTCAATCCCTTTGGCCAAACAAGAACCTGACCCTCAATGAATGCCACTATAACATACCCTCTGTCCTCCATGGTAGAGATAGAGAGTAGGTTCTTCTTCAGTTCAGGTACATACAACACTTCACTCATCTTGAGAGGCTTTCCAGACTTCAGCTAAAACAAAACTGTTCCAACTCCCTTGACTGCATACTTGGCATTATCTCCAAGTTTCACTTGCAATCATGAGTCCTCTTCTGTTAGATTAGTGAGTGATTTATGTGACCTTCTCATATGACAAGAATATTTTCTATCCACCATCCAAGTCTCCATGGTGACCTTTCTGGAACAAGAACAAAAAAACAACACTTGTCCAGTGTTGTAGCCAAAATGTGTCTCAATATGATCCCCTTCTCTTCAAATCCCTAGCTCTGATACCATGTCAATTTTCACATGAAACTCTATGTGACTAATTTTTAGATCTGAAAATTTCTTTCTAGTGAGCTAATAATAAACCCTAGTTGTTATCACTAAACAATTTTACACTGAAAATTATTGATGGAAAATATATGTAGCGGAAATAACAAAATCATAGATGAATCATCAACACATATACAAGACACAAAATTTTTGTTCTATAACTTTATCATTTTCAGAAATTCCGAGGGAAAAACCAACCCTCCCAACCAATACAAGTTCACCAAAATCTGAAGACAACCTTATCCTTCCAAAACCACAAAATATTAGCAAAATACTTGGGACAAATCCCATCTTACAAAATCTGTTGCAGACCACTTGTACGGCTTGCTGATGTCACCTGTACTGCTGCTGATGTTAGCCTGTACGAACCTGTTCTTGCTCTGAAACCTTATATGAATGTACGTGATTCACCTTACTACAACTTGCGTACATATGCGACTATGCTCACTGCAATCCGTGTACATACATGATTCACCTTCCTGCAATCCACGTACATACGCGACTGTGCCCACTACAACCCACATACATGTACAGAAAACACATCTTCCTTTGCATGTACATCCTTCCTCACTTCCCACATTTGATCCAAAAAATCTAGGCCAGATTGCCTAGGTGCATAAATATCCTTGCTACAATTTCCATACTCCCTAGCACAAGTGTGTAATCACTTATGCTAACTCCATGATGCCACATTAATGAAATTTCACAATGAATTCTCTCCTTTATATACAAGTTTGATGAGTGAGTTTATGATCCCTTCCTAAACTCAACGATTAATTAGAATATTGTATTCATCTTTGTGGGTGTGACACCCCATCACAAGCCCACAAATCCCATCCACTTTCCCATGAGGCCCTAGCCTCATTCCAAGGCCGATTTCATTGAATCGAAAGGATACTCTGATGCCAACAAAGATTCCCACATTCATAAAACCTTGGCCTCTTGTGGGAATACCTCTCGAAGCTACAAAATCAACACCGACACATTGTTTAAGTCAAAAACATATTAAGACATGCCAGGTTGAGGTTGAACAGTCATTCCTGACAATTAGCTTCTAGGTGGATAGGGTTGGAAGGGGTCATTGTCTTCATGAAAAAAACAACATCAAAAACACCCTCAACCCTTTGTGTCATCCTCTAATTTCGTCTCGTATAATCTTAAATCAACATCGATAAAAGAATCACAATTATTTTCTAGTTGCTCAACCTTTACAAGAATTAGATTTTTTTTGGCATCTTCCCTATCAATGTTACAAATGATCATCTCCTTCACATGCCAGTGCAAATATAAAATTTTGGCATACATAGAATCCCTTTCTCTAGAGTTCCAAATATCAAGGAGGATCCAACCTATTATATCATCCACTCCCTGGTCTAGAATTAGAGTGTACTTCTTGATGTAGGTTTCTAAAATCTCCACTTGCTTCTTTGTATTCTCAAAATGGTAAACTTGATAACCTTTGTCGATCAATGTGATTACACAAATTTCATTCACCTGTGGTATTCAAGTGACGTTAGATAGATATATAACAAATAAACACTATGGAGGATAGAGTAATCACAGATCAAAGTAGAATTCAACATTTAAGTTGACCAAAAAGGAGCATTGCACAACCCCTTAGTTCATGGGGTGTGACACCATGAGAGAAAACCTTTGATACCTACACAATGTTTGTATCAATATAATTCATGTGACTTCTATGACTTATTGAATTCCAAAGTCACCTCAAGAGCTTTGTGGTGTTGATGGAAAGGAATGGTTATCCTAATACCGACATTTTAAAATCTTGCTGGGCTAAGGCAAGATAGTCGGGATTGTTACCCTATGTTTGTATCCTTTTGAAAAAATATCAATTAATCCTCAAGAAATATGTTCTTGGGACCAATGTCATCTTTATGTTGTGTTATGAAAAAGAAATAAAAAAAAAATATTTATATCATAAAATTATAAGAGATTTAATGAACAATCATAAAACAAAAAATATGAAATAAGATCACACATATAGTCCAAAATTAGACCACAAAACCATCAAATGATTTTATTTATTTAGTTATGAAATGCATTCAAAAACATTCTTTCATACCATAGAATAATACTTAGAAGTAAAAGGTTACATCACATAGAGACGACTGGTGCCTTCTAAGTAAAACCAAGACTAAAAAATAACTAGATCAACAAGCCACATTATGCCACTGCCTTGACATTGCACAAAATTCCTAATTAGTACTGAAAATCAATTCAGAAATCCAATAAGAATTTACAAACTATCAGAACAGATGATCAACGTTCTGAAGCATGTCAACTATCAATGCTTCTTGGTCCTTCTTATTGCCACCTTCAATAAGAACCTGCTATCAACAACAAGTTCTTAGTTTTTAAGTGTTTCAGAAATGAATGAAGTAGCAATGTAATCTCACTCTAGAGCAAGACCAAATTTTATCAGAGTTTTTGTTTCTCTCTCTCTCTCTCCCCCTTTTTGTTTGTCCCTTCAATTCTCCTTTTATTCTACAAAAGTAGTTTTGATTAGTTTCTACTACTTTTAGTTAAGCTATTTAAATAAATTTTAGTTAAATAGGAGTAACTCATAATAAAATATTAATAAATAATGATAAGGATATAATAAATATTAACTAATAGGTGAGACCCCTAACAACTCTTTTGTTTAATTTTCAAAATATCCCCTTGTTCCTCCATCAATAAATATGCATCAATATCATCAAAAAATCATTATAAACATATATCCCAACCAACTCACATGAAATATTTCAAACACACTTGTGACTCCCAAATACCAAGTATATATGCATATACATGCCCAAAAATAAATAAATCAACAAGTTGTCCAAAATAAATAAATAAAGTATGTTTGTTGTCTAAAACAATTGTTGGCCAAAAATTTGAATGAAGTCTATCCAAAAAGTGAAGCCAAAGTAAAGTAACATCATAAAATTAGAAATCTTATTTTTTGTGTTAGGTAGTTTTCCTCTATCCACTTTCCTTTGACTATGTTACCTTGGGCATTTGTGAACTTTCCTTAATAGGAATTTTACCTTTAAATGTTGATTCTTTTGGGTGCATATATTCAAAACGGCTATGTCTATCCTCATGTCCAAGGTGTTGGGAATGTGATGCAATTGAGTATGAGTATGCTTCAAATTGACCAGAGTTAATAGAGTTGGCCAATTTTTTCCCTTTGGAAGGTTCAAGTTCTTGGTAAAGGGACTTAAATATTTTCAGTCGTTGAGTTGAATGAGCATGATATACTTTTGATGCAATGTGTAGGGCAAGCCACTTAGGTGGAGGAGGAGGTAATGACAAAGAAAATGTGGGCCATCCATTATTATGAACTTGGGGAGGATTAACAATGTCATTCCAACCATCATTAACTGGGACTTTAGGTGGTAAGGATACATGTGGTTGCACTGGTATGAAAAAAATGCTCGGATAAGGGTGAAAAGGTGGTCCTTCATGTGTAAGTGAAGGTTGAAAGGCTCTTTGTCCAGCTAAGTTTAAGAAACATGTATGTAAGAGTTGATTAAACTCTTCTGAATCAACATTAAAGTGAATTGAAAATTGGATTCTTTTGTTTCCCCCTTGCCAAAAATCATTTGGCATTCTTCCTCTGCTTCTGTTTCCTCTGCCATGGATACCTCTACTAAAAAACATCATCTATTAATTATAAGGCTAAATTAGAGTATGCATATAATAGAAAGTGAAACATCAAATACCATTTGCATTAACAAGTTTTGGACATAGCTTTGACGCGATCAACAAGCAAGCATTCATACAACCAGGTATAAACATAAAGGGTACTTCAAGACAAACTTTCTTCTCTGCTTTGAAATGCTTCACCACCTCATACAACTGATTATTATTTAAGAATATGAGGATTAAAATGTAATTGGGAATATGAGAGGCTTTATAATGTATGAAAATTCAATATAGATGGTAAGGAAAGAGTGTCACATGTTCAAAATAACAACACACCAGACAACCATCATTAACTAATACTTCAATGTTTGCTAATAATCATCTCATGCATGTCATATCAAACATATATTCATTAACTGGTGACATATCCATTGTCTATTTCCAAAGGAGGCATTTGGAATTACTTATGTATCAGGGGGAAGACATATGGAATAAAATGAAAATGAAATTTGGGAACCGAGAATAATTCATGCAAAATGATAGTATGGAGCATATTGGCCCTAAACAATCAATTGTTTTCCAATATATATATGATTTCATCTAAACAGAGTCCATAAAAAACAATCACCTTGAAATATATCTCTTCCAAATTATGCCCTTGATCATAATTTACCTATTCTATCAAATATCCATATCAAACTGAAAGAGAAACCAATTCTTATGTCATACAACATGAGGAGGAAAAATGAAATTTTAAAGTGATATATGTTCCTAGGAATTAAGGAATAGTGAATGAAAAGTGGTAGTATGAAGAATTTGGTCCTGTATGTAGAAATAAAACATTTTATAATTCTCAGACAACCAAACCACATTCTCATTCCAAGTTCAAGCAAGCATGCCTCATAACCAATGACTAGATCTCCTTGCTTATTTCAACAAGCTTTGTAATGATCAAACAACTCAATATCTAACACCAAAGTTTCCATTTCATAGCATTTAATGACTATCAAATAATCTTACAACAAAATTTATATGCCAAATAAAATTTGATGCAAACCCTTCAACCTTGAAACAACATGATGTAATCAACCAAATCAAATCTATCTTTTGTTTAAGTAATTTCCATCGATCCCGAAAAACATACTGCACAAGTTTATAATCCACAAAAAAATGTTCAAACATACCAACGAATACATCATGGATATGGCTCATGATAACACTTATACATATATATACCCAAATAATGAACATTAGCAATCGGGTAGCATTACCCTTTATAACTATAGGTTCATCCACATAACTATCGACACTTTCTGAATAAATAATGCTAAGGTATCGAGATTAGGCAGATACACAAAATCTTCACCAGTTCGAGCTTGATATAATATGTCTTCATACATGACTTAAAGTATGGGGTTTTAGGCAATAAAATGATACGATCAAAGTACTCTTCAATTTTTGCAATAGGGTTTTAAAACCAAACTAATCACCGTTCAAGGAAACACAAGGTTGAACATAGTTGTAGAATGGGATTTTTTAAAAGGGTTCAAAACTGGGTTACATTTAGCCTTTATTCAATATATCAACCCTGGTCATAATCTTGACCATTTCTCTATGTAAGGAAAGTGGGGTATCATGCCAAAAAAACTTGCACAATCCTTCAACAATTTGAACTCAATATAAGGCATTTTTCTGTCATATCCAACAATACAACCAAATATTTCCCAACCTCAGAGTAAGGCGACAACAATAGGGTTTTCAATGTAACCAATCTATTGACATGACAACATTCAAGAAAGTTCTTTACAATGCAAGGTCGAGTAGCATTATAAGTTTCTGAATTAAAGACATGGGTTTAAAACCATTTGAATAGAAAACAAAAGAAACGTACAGAAGGAAACCCATACATCTTTTATCGAAATTTTCTTGTCCAAGACTTCAAGTAATGATGATCGAAAGAGAAGGAGGTTACAACAAAGGCTTGTGTTTTTGGAAAAGAATTGGAAAGAAGCTGTATATAATAAAAATGAACCATTCATAATGAATTTACACAGAGTTAGGGGTTGGAGTTTTTAGGAGGGTTAATGCTAGGATAACCAAACAAGGAAGCATTTATTTTGGAATGACAAAAATGAGCCCGAACAGAACAATCATACTCATTCACAGTCAAACAGAGCTACTCTAAAACTATTTGCTACAAAAAGAAAAATTCATTTGATGGGTACAAGCTAGAATAACATACCTTCACTTGGTGCTTCAAACACCTTCGAGAAATAAGTGTTATAGCCTAAAAAATCTAATGCAAAAATGAAATTCCAAGAATAGTGCGAGGGTGGTAAACTCTACTCAATTGAATGCATGTGTCCTATGTATTGAATGCATGGGGCGTCACGTTCCTTGAAAAACCTTAACAAATCCATTTTTTCAAACCATGTCATATTTCCATTATCACCATAACCAATCAACGATCAATAATATTCAAAGTATGTGAGCCATTTTGTGCCAAATAACCACATCAACCAACCATGTAAATGCCAACTCAAGTGACGACCACCCATTTTCACATCAAGCCTCACATCCAAATTTACCATTTAAACCACATTCAAAGTGAGTTAATAGTTCATACAACACATATATTCAATATTCAGGTGCTAAGGTATAGTTGTAAGGTGATCGATAGCATGAACATTGAGTTCATGTATTATATCATATACCATATGCATTAATCACTTAATATATTGACCCTTCTATTGCAATATGTTGCCTTTCCTTGTAAGAACCATCACTTTCACATATATCATATTATATTTAATGAATGTAGTAATATGAAATATGATGTTATAACCAAACCATATTACACTTGTCAATTATTCTAGACTATTCCATATTTTAGAACTCAGCCTTGTAATCAATGCTTGTCGATACTCAACAATTGTATTAGAAAAAAAAAAAAAAACTTTTAAATTCTCATAAATTTCTTGTATAAGCATTGATATCATTTATGAGTTGAATGTGTGTAGGATAGAATCTTTTTGCATTTTTTATGAATAAAACCTTCTCTTTTTTGTGCTATAAAACTCATAATCAAATCGAAGAAGGAAGCATTATCACTGCACATTGTAGATGAGATTGTTTCGGTAGAGTGACAACATTCGATCTTGGGGCTAATTGAAATTAAACATCTTTTCTTTCTCCCTAGGGGGTCCCACCTATGGTTAAATATTTAATATATCATAGATAATAAAAATTTTAATATATGCCTTGCAACTTTTTGCAGGCTGGTGGCTAGTTTATGAGTTTGCAAGTCAACAATTGGATAAAGGAAAACCTAACAAGTAGAACCTCCATTGCATTGCATGGTGTACAAGATCATCCTTGACTTGAATGCAATCACATGGGTGAGGCATCGCCTGAGATTTGACTCCCAACTCCATTTCCCTCCACTTCACCTCATGAAAAAATACAAATGAGAGCTCCCATCCTCCATTTCCATCAATGCTAAGGTTACGTTGCAAAGCTTGAGCCAAAGTTTGAGAAACCCCTTGCTTCCACTCATCATTCAAGTTGTATTAGTATCATACTATGCATTTTTTCCCTCAAAAAACACATTGCATAAGGGGATGTGCTGCTAGATCAGAGAGAACCCATTAGGGGAAGCAAAGACCCTCCTATGGAGAGAACTTGGAGACCACTTCTACAAGACTCCCCTAAGGTGGTGATATCATTTATGTTGTATTTCCTTTCCATTGGTTAATAACTTCTTTACTCATGAGAATTCATGTTGAAATCATGTTTACCAACTTGACGAGAACCCTCTAGAGTTCTCATTTTCTTAGAGGTCAGATTTAGTGGCTGTTTTTACCCTCATTTCAAAACATGGTGCCACCAATGACACCATTTTTTTCCAGGGTTAAAATTACAACGTTTTGCAACCATGATATGTAATGTTGCTAACAAAAACCTTAAAATCATCCCTCAAGTCAAAAAGTGGTGTTACTAGTAGCACCCCTTTTTTCTTTTCACAATTAAAATTACAACTGGTTTGAAACCATGGACTTAAAAATTGGTACCATTGCAACCAAAATTCTGAAATCAACCTTTGAATAAAAAAGTGGTGCTACGAGCAACAATCTTTTGTTTTTGTTTTTTTTTCAAATTACAACCTATTTGAAACCATGGTCTTAACAACTTCTACCATTGCAACCAAAATATTAGAATCATTTGTTAATAAAAAATATGTGTGAGTAGTAGCACCCTTTTTTATTTTGGACTTAAAATTTCAACATTTTTTAAACCATTGCCAACAAAATTGCCATTTTTTGCAATCGAAATCGCTACATTGGCCCCTACTCCACCATCACTCTCCCTTTAAAATAATTAAAAAAAAACCTTTAAAAATAAAACTTAATTATTTTTAAAAAATAAAAAATCTAAAATGAACTTAAGAAATATTAAAAAATAACATTAAGAAATGAAATCATATATATATATATATATATATATATATATATATATATAT